>QJNS01000034.1:159157-416941 GCA_004154925.1 Monosporascus cannonballus | reverse complement strand
TAGTGCTTAGCGAGTCTTAACTAAGTACGACTAAATACGACTAAGTAACGCTAAGTAACCGTTTAATAAAATTTTATTAAATAGAAATAAACAGTAATAAAAATTAAAATATATATACTTATTATTTTATAATTTAGATAACTTTAATATGTAATATTTAGTAATATTACGAAAAACTTATATTACGAATAGGACTTTTTATTATGGAAAAAATAGTATTTATATAAATATTAAATATTAATAATATAATTCGAAATATTTTGTGTAATAATAATCGGCAGAATAAAATATACGTTATGGCGGATTATGCCGGCCTTATAAATTATTAAATTGTTAAATTAATTACAGATTTTTAATTAATTATGGTTTTCGTAATTTAAAAACAAAGTATATAAACCGGATATTATATAAACGATACGAAAAAAGGTTTATAACTTTATAGATTAAGCTGTTTAATTAAGAAATATATATTATATAATTATTTTATAAATATTATAATTTACGGAATTATACGGGTAATAAAAACGTAAATTATATATAAAAACGCGGCGAAAAATATTTATATATAATCTTTAAATATTCGACATTATTATATAATCTAAATAAAACTTTTTAAAAAAGATTTAAATCCAAACATTACGCCTAAAACAAATAAGATTTTGAAACCCGAAAACGTAAAAGGAATTATTAATACATAAATTATAATAACGCCCGAAAAATGGTAAAATAAAGGGAAAAAATCTTAAAAAATATTTAAAAATGTTAATTAGTAAATTAATTATAAACAATGCATACGGGTTAATCCGAAATTATGCGTTATATTTAATTATAAATAATATAATATTTTTATATAATTTTATAAAACATAAAACGTTTAAACGAGATATAATTAATTAGGATTATGTAAATTATAAATTTAATTATTTATATTAATTTTATTAAAAATTATACAGCGTACTATATCGTAAAATATTATTTTTTTTATTTGTAATTTTATTACCGGAAGTAAATAAATTACGTTAATATAATAACTAAGTAATTATAATAATATATAAGATAATTTCGAAATTAATTAATTAAGATTACTTAATAAATAAAGTTTTATTAATATTAAAATTATAATATAAATATTATATTACTTATAGAAAAATATAAAGTAATAAAAAAGTAAAAAATTATATTAATAATTTATTTTCGTTTAATAAATCCTTATTTTGTTTATCCGATAATAACGATAACGATAACGAACCGCCTTAATCAAAATTATTAATTAAGTTATCGATAATTTGTATTATAAGATTATAACTTTTTTTTATATATAAGATATTACGGTTATCCGGAACCAAATTATCTTTAACAAATTCGATATTAGCAGTTTTTCGAGTAATTACGTTAAAATTATTTATAAGTTAATTTTTATTTTTTGCCATATTTAGTTAATTAAGTTTATTTATGTTATTAATAATAAGTATGGTATTATTAAAATCGATAAATTTAATTTTTATAACTTTACGGCCTGCGGCTAAAATATATTTAGAATCTTAATTATCCTTTTTAATCCGAAATAAATATCCTTTAATAAACCAGAAATTCCGAAATAGAAAATAAATATGTTTAAGGATTTCGTTACAAAAACCCCGAATAACGTAATTTTATTTTGCGAAAAAATATAACGGTTATAAAATTCGCGTTATAAGGATATAAAATATTTAATTAAAAATGAATTTCGGAAAAAAATAATATTAACGTTATATATATTATTTTTCGACCGGCGGAATTCGTTAACAAGCCCCAGATTATAATATTCGCCTTTTCGATTAAATGTTTTTTATATTTTTTCTTTATATTTTATCGGAATTAAATTTGACATTAAGACTAAATTAATAAATACTTAATTTAATATTATAAAACGTAATATTTAATCGAAATTAAAATTTTTTTCCGTAATTAAATTAATCGGCCTTATAAAAAAATAATAATATCGGTATTAACCGTTTAATATAACTAATATCGCCATATCGTATAATATCCGAAAGGTATAAATAAACCTAGATTTTTTTAAAAAAACGGCAATAATTTTAAAACTTTCTATTAATAAAAGCAATATCGATTAACGATTAATTATTATTTTTAATAAGGTTAAAAATTATCGCCTTATAAAATATTGGCCGTATTAAAAATATTTCCGGTTCCGTAATTATCTAATAAGAAAACTTTATTCGGTACGTTTTAATTAAAATTACGCCGCTTAGAAAATAACATAAATAAATTATATTCCCGAATTAATAGATAAAATATTTATAAATTATCCGTTAAGTTATTTATATTATTAAGTAATATATTATTAATAAATAATAATAAAAGATTTTTATCGAAAAAATCTTTATTTATTAATATATTTTAATTAAAATCCCGTAATACTTTTCTTATTTATCCAGTACGACCAAAATATTTCGAAATTACGTTATGCGCAATAAATTTAAAGTCGGCCACGGTTAACCGGAAATATATATATTTTATAAATTCGGCAAATTCGGTTTTCGAAAAAACGTTTTCGATCGAAATATTCCAAAAAATTTTTATATACGTTAAATGCTTTTATTATAAATAGTTCGTATCGAATATGTAATTCCTACAAAAATAACGTAAATATACGAACATTATATATATAAACAATAAAAGGTTCGAAAAAATAAACCTTTAATAATTTTTAATATAAGTAGATTATTTTATTTAAAAATTAATAATCCGTTTTTAAAATTATTTATATTTTATACGTCCTAGTTATATTATCGGGCCAATAAATACGTATAAATATAAGTAAAATATTTATTTATATGTGAAATAAAGTAAGAATAAAAAGGAATTACCGTTTTCTATTATATGGATCGGTTATTTCGACGTAATTGGCCTATATTTTCCGAATATAACTAATTATTTTCTAATTTTTATAAATAAGATAAAAACGTTTCGAAAACCGATAAAAAAATTTTAAATTTATATATCTTTCAAAATTTTTTTAATAAACGTTATAAGTACCGTTAATAATACCTTTATTTTCGTTAATTATATTTAACGAAATTAAACGGCGTTTATTATATGGAATACGTTTTAATATAACAAAACCGGGGAACTTTTATTTGTTATATTTATAAAACGTATTAATAAAAATAAAAATTGAAATCCGGATAATATTAATTACGAATTAATAAAGAATATTAGGCGGTATTAGATATTATTATAACGTTTTATAAAACTGTTTTATTTTATAATATTAATTAGGCTGGAACATAAATTATTTTAATTTTTTTAAGAATATTGTTATAATAATAAATAAAAGCGGTAATAATATTTCGTATAACGATACTGTATCGAAACGTTACATTACGAATATAGTTTTAAATATTAAAATTATCGTACTAAAACATAATATCGCCTTATTATACCTAGTTATAAAACGTAATTTATCTTAATTAAAACTATATAATTATAAAGGAATTAATACGGTTACCTTAATTTTTTTATTAATCGAATTATATCTTTATTTAATATATAATAATTTTTATAAATACTTAACTTATTTAATATATTGATATCATCCCGTAATAAACCCGAAAATAATAAAAACTTACTTAGTAAATAAGATAAATAATTGCCGTTAATTTTAGAAATTATTTTAACCATAATAGCTAGGATTATAAAAAAAATATATATATAAAAATATCCGGATTATTATTATTACGGAACCGTTTCGTTTTTCGTTTCGCATTATACGATTATTATTTTTTTAAGATATATAACCACCTGGTTTAAAAGCTTAAGTTAATTAAAAGTAAGCGCTTTTACAAAATATTAATTTTCGTCCAAAATAATATAGATTATTTTAATTTCGAATAATACCTTTTCCGGCGGGTGACGGAATTTAAGCCCTTTTACGAAAGCTATAAGTTCTTCGTATAATATATTATAGTATCTGTATATAACGGGATTCTAATTAGCGGAAATTAAAAATTCCTATTAATTTTCGTATACTAACAGCTTTTCGCATATTTGTTTTTTTTTAAGATATTAATTAATCGGTTAATCCGAGCGGTCGAATTGGTAATTCGGCCTAAATTATCGTAAAAAACCTAACCACGAATAAAATTTTTAAACGTTATATTAATTTTTTTATGTTAATGCCAGAAATTTAAAGTACGCGTACGTATATTCTGTTTTAAGGGCGTGGCCCGGTAAAATTAAGAAAATTCGGATTTATTATGTTTTGAAAGGGGGGATGATAACGTAACGGGCTCGGGCTGCAACTATTATACGCGTTGAGGTCTAGGAATAACAAATAGGTCCTGATCAGGACCATCGTGGTATTGATAATAAACCATGGTTAAGGTAATCATATATATATATATATAGAAACGTATTGTTGTTAAGTTATTACGGATTTTTGTTTTTTTGAAAAAGCAAATGCACCAAACGAAGCCGTTTTTACGCAATTATAACTCAGGCCTCGCTGGCTCGTTACGGGGATTTGGGATTTGATTGGTTAATATTTAGCGTTGTGGAGCG
This sequence comes from Monosporascus cannonballus, assembly GCA_004154925.1. NCBI lineage: Eukaryota > Fungi > Ascomycota > Sordariomycetes > Xylariales > Monosporascus > Monosporascus cannonballus. Next base: position 412,378 of record QJNS01000034.1, on the reverse strand, counting down.
GTACTTGAGTGACTTTGAAGAAATTGGGAAAACGAGCCAGGGAGGCCTGAGCTAGCTGAGGTAAACTAAAGGGTTGTTGAATTATCGCAGAGTGAAGCTTTAAGAAATGGTTGTTGTTGTGGAGAAAAGTCGTATTCATTGTTAGGGTCATTCATTATGTGGGGTCCGAGGTTAGTCATTGTTGAAATCCAAAAAAGACCGTGCCAAAAAGCGTTCCAAGAAGCAATCAAAGTGATGTTGAAAGAAAGCTGTGTTGAGAAGCAGAAGCATAGGTTTGGGGGGATGAGTTTGCTCTAATTTGGAGCTGGAGTCTACACCTCACTGAGCGTTTAGACACCCCATATCCTTTGGGTCGCCGTTTCCCAAGCACAGTTTGTGTAGCTAGGTCCACTGGAAAGATAAATGAAGCTGACTACCCCTTCCCATCGCTTCCTAAACGGGCGATCTGGCACTTGGGTGTAACTACTGCGACAGGAATACCTTCAAGCTCCTGCATCAGACTGACGCAAACAAGGGGCATCAAGCATCGCCGCATACCCAAGCTTCGTATTTAACCATGAATGTCTTTGATGCCAGGCGCCGAGTACACCTCTAACTGGCGTCGGCCTTTTCGGAGGAGGAATTCTATGGCACCAAAGTCTCGCTTGTCGATCTTGATACTCTTGTCGAATTCAGACCTGATTGTGTAAGCCCAACTACGAGCTTCTGCACAATCCGTTGGAAGGGATTTACCTCGCAAAGGCCTCAAAGTGCGAGCGCGTTTCCTTTTACATACCACGTTAGCCCGCACACATACGAGGATGCATATATAAAGTGTTACATGTGAGTTGAGAAACTACCAACCGGTGGCTTCTTTCGGCTCTCACGCAGGCACTGCCTATACAGCCCCAGCACTTCCTTCTGTAGACCTGATAGACGCATATTAGATATTCCTAAGTGACTATCGTTGAACAATACCCAGCTTGAAGGAATGGTTGCAATGTGGTTGTCGATGCGGGCGGTCGAGGTAAAATCGCCAATGATGCACGTCAAAGCGAAATCTTGGTGGGTCAAAGTCCCGAAATGTCTCTACCGTCATCACAAGCCCAGCCGCTTTTCATGATGGCGATTCGCTCCTGTCGGGCCGTTACCAACTGTCACGCATTTTTTACATTCTCGTAACACTGAGTATTAAGGTTCACTCAGTGCAAGAACCGGGTAGATGACTACTTAAATGGGCAATTGCAGCACGAGGACATGTCTCTTCTAATATCTCACATAGAGTAGCTCACTAAGTAGATCTAAGGTGTGTCCAGGCGGCTCTATGCCAAGTCGTAGTCCGGGTGTCTTTGGCAGGATCATCTTAACGTCCAATCCCTGATATCAGAAGAGAGAGAGAAGAGAGAGAGAAAGGAGCTCGCCGGGCATTTTCGGAAACTATGTGCGGTGTATGTCAAGGTGTTCCCAAAGCAGATCTTCGGCCAGCCCGACAGAAGATACTGTGGTCTAGGATACCGGCCGAAGTGGCGTGCTCGGATCCAGCAGCACCTTGTACCCTCCCACGATTTTCCTATCACTCACGTTGACTTATTACGCCCCCCCAAAAGTGCTTTTCTTCCGGTGATGGCAACCCAGCCGATGACGACGATCTTCAACGCCAAGCACATTTCCCGTGCCGCCATCATGACCGACGCGTCAAGGTGGACAGTGTGGATGTGGTTGATGGCGCCCGAGTGTTGCGACGCAAGTGCGAATGACTCCATATCCTCGTATGTTTTGAGGACGTAGAAGACCGGGAAAAGACGTTGACCGGGGGAAATAGACCTTTACGATGACGAGGGTAGTGATGTGAAGATATTCGACGCCACCGTAGTTAATGGCCGTTGGAGGGTGGAATAATCCTGGTTTTAAGGTGGGCCTGAGATATACTACAACATCCCAGTGTCCAATGGCTTCAGCCACGACTCATCTGACCGAAGATGAAGGCTATTTCCACTACGACCAGAATCTCTTCCGAGAGGCTGGTAGCCCCTCGGCTTATTACAGCATCTCACGAGCTTCCTGGACAAAGGCAGGCTATCCGACAGGACCTAGTCAACAGCAATGGTATATTCACTAGGCCCAAACTTTATATTTCGATTGCGACTGCATTGGCAACCTGGTGCTTTTGGCAAGGGGGAACGGCAGATGTTCGCTAAGGTACGTGAAGAAGGGGTATCCGATGAAAACACGACGCCTTAATCCGGTCCAATGTCGTGGGAGTAGATATGAGTGGAAATTAACAAAAGTAGGACTATTAAACCTTATGCTCGACGACCTCGTTCGTCTCGCTGCGCATAGCCTGCTCCTTCTCGACCTGGCTGAGGTCGACGTGGGCGACAGCGTCGGGGCCATCGATGAGCTTGACAAGCTCCTCGAGGGTGGGGCCCTTCGTCTCGACGTACATGAAGTAGACGAAGACGAACTCGCCGAAGACCCAGCAAGTGTAAATGAGATAGAGTTTCCAGCTGGAATCGTGGCCGCCCTTGCTGAACCCGTCGAAAGCGAGCGGGTTCACATAGGTGTTGAGGCAGAGCGCGGCCTGGACGAAGATGTTGACCAGCATCAGACCCTTGGCTCGGAGTTTGTAGGGCAGGATTTCGATGGCGTAGGAGATCAGCAGACCGGACCAGGCAACGCTGTAGAAGAAACCAAAGAGCCAGATGAAGAAGATCATGGCCTTGTCCGCGCCGGGCGCCTGCTTCTCCTGGTAAAGACCGGCGGTCAGGGTCCAGAACGCCAGCACGCCGAACATACCCCCGGTGGCGACCAAGAACATCGGCCGGCGACCGAACCTGTCGACAAGCGAGGCCATGGTGACGGAGACGACGAGGGCCAGGATGGTTTGACCGCCGGAGAGCTTTAAACAGGATCAGTATGGAACACGAGGGGGGGCAATCCACTACTTACACCGAACTTTGCAGTGGAACTGAAGATACCAGCTGATTCGTACAGCTTGTTGGCATAGTTGGAGATGATAGCATTCCCCGACCACTGCGAGAAGAAACCGAGCGAAAGAAGCACGAAGAATCGGTAACGGTTGCCCTTTGTCTTGGCGAAGTCCAGGTAGCTGCTGTTCGCTTTGCTCTCCATCTCCTTCTTGATGGTGGCCCGGATCTCCCGGTATTCGAACTGGACGGTGGGATGGTTGACATTGCCGTTGGCGTGATACTTCGCAAGCATCTGGAGGGCTTCGTCGTCCTTATCTTTGGCAATGAGGTATCGGGGGGACTCTGGCACCCACCAGATGAAAGCGAGCTGGAATGCGGAGGGGACGGCCTGGACGATGGCAGGAACGCGCCACGACCACTCGTTGCCGAGGAAATTCGTACCGAATGCGAGCCATGTCTCGACTTTCAAAGAGTTAGCTGGCTACGCCCGGGTTGGTCAAATAACGGCTTTCAGGCACTCACCGATGGCACCGGCGTTCCATAGACAGTTGTAGACGGCCGTAACACGCCCACGATGCTGGGGGTGGCAGATCTCAGTCAACAACATCGGAGATGAAAGCTGAGCCAGACTGTTGCCGAAGCCTAGCATGACACGACCGCCCATGAAAGAACCCATATTCTGTGAGAATCCCTGAAGAAAGGAACCGGCGGTCATGATCACGCAACCAATAATGATGGGCAATTTACGACCGTAGTTATCGGCGATTATAGGCCTGTGTGTGTATGTGTTAGGAGCACGAGCGTCAATGCGGCGCGACTTGTGAATGGATGCACTTACACCATCCAAATCGACGCTATGCTACCAATCTGGTACAAGGCACCGAGGAGACCAAGTGTTCCTCCCGACGGATTGCCGAAGAACGAGGTCCAAGAATCGAAGACCTGAACAGAATTGAAGAACATTCTGTTCGGCTGCATTAGAACCCCGGCCGGACTCGAATATCCCCAAAGACGGAACATACCCATCGTAGCCAGTAGTGGCCGAAGCAAAAAAGAGGACGAAGACATGCCAGTAGAGCTTTCGCAAACCGGGATCCTTCATCCAGTTGACCTTTTCGAAGACCGGCGCCTCCTCCCGCGCAACCACGATCTTCTCATCTTTCGCACGCGTCTTCGCCGTGATCTTGCCGAGAACCATCTTGTCGCTTTATCTGGCTTCGAACCGCAAATGGTCGAGCGACTGCTGTGTTCAGTTGACCAAAGAGTTATGAAAGTTTTCTCGCAGAGATCCCTGGGATTGACCTCCTGCCGAGAGTGGGGGCTACGCGTGAGGAGAAGAGGAAGGAGATGCTTTTGAGGCAGGGAGCCCAGCCATAATATATCACCTTCCGTGGGGATGGAGAGGCGGGCAACCGGACCGATAGAAATCTCGCCTCGACAGACGCGCCCGGATCTCTGCCCTCTTGCTTACATGCTGTTGGGTGGATACGGGAGATCTGGAACCACTCCCCGTTCTAGATGTGACCGTGGCATGGGATGGTGGGTATGCACACCCGCGTAACCCCAATCCGGAGGTGCCATCCCCAGTCGGGGTATTGACCCGCAGCCAGCTAGGGGAACCGAGGGAACGTTGGAGTGTCGTATCCGAACGCTCACGTTCTCGGTTAAACTAATAATGATCGACTTTCAAGTTAGCATCAAGCACCTCTTCGATCATCGGTCAGAATTTGGACAAGGGCGGTGGCGCGCCACCTCAAGATGGTCATCTTGGCCATGTTGTTGTAGTCTACGAGAGAGAACAACATCTTCTATTTTGGGGATCTGCCACTACCGATCGGATGATTGAGAAGCCTGCTATTATGGGATATGATCTACAACAACTGAATGGCTTTGTAATATAGGTGGACGTAGATCTCTTCTAGAAGACCGTGACCCTCAGCGACCGGAGTATTTCTCACATTATGGATGCAGTTTTCGTAGAGGCTACAAACCAGCCTACATAAGTGAGGAACACGCCGCGTGAAATGCCAACCCGGGAAGAGATCCGATCCTCCCTGCGATACAGACCTCGAACGGTATGTACCTACAGATGCATGATTGGCTTAATACATCATAGGCAGAGTCAGGATTCTGAGGAACGGCTTGTCGAAGGGAAGCAGCCAGTTTGCTAACCAGTAAGCCCGATTACGCCGAGGACGCAATCGTCTTGTATCCACCATGGGCGGACTAAATGGTGCCATGGCATTGGGGAGGCCCATACCGTCGCCGTTCATTGTTCGGAGGCGGTGTTAATGAGGTCGAACGTGGCGAGTGGTCGAAGAGCGTGGGAAGCGGAATTAAGGCCAGTGCCATGTACATTAAGATTCGGCCCAAGGACGACGGGGCTTTACCATGCCGTGGGTGATGGTCTCTTGTTTTATCCTTTTCTTTTTCCCGGCCTGATCGACCCTTGTAGGAAAATGTCACTGGCGTGCACGTTTATGAACTAGGCCCGATTACCTACAGCGGTCCCCTTGTCGTGCTGGGGAGTACGGAAGAGATGTATCTGTTCCAATGTATACTAGAGTACCTACATATAACCGCTAGGTATGTGGTAGGACCTCCATGATCAACGGACAACATGCACCTGATGGCTCGCTGGCGAAAAAGATACCTACATCCGTACAAGCTAACAGGACTTATTGCCACCATGTTTACCTTATGCTTGGGAGAGTTTGCCGCTGTGCCGGTCCCGTCCAGGTTTCAGCAGGTGGGATTGGCCGACAAGAACGAATAGATGTTACCTATCCCGGCGCAGATGCACCCTCTGCCGCTTAGTTCCGAGCCTCATATAGTGATGATTCTCGACCCGGGGCAGAGACTAGCGGAGTCCTAACGTTGGTGGCGTCCTCTGCGCTGGGTGATGGATGCCGAGTACCTAGCTGTACAGTTGAAGAACCTGGGAACCCCACATCAACCCAAAGCTCTCCCATCTGGCTGCAACTAACATATTTGCCAGAATGATTTCTCGGTAACTATTCACACCTAAGCGACGAGGAGATTAGCTCGTATACATATTAAGCACCTACATTAGCAGGCGCTGGTCAAATTAAATGGCGCACCCAACCGCCCCACTATCTAAAATTCCATAAAATTTACATATATATCAAGATGCAACAAAGGTTATATACGAGTTTATGGATATAAAGCTTTATAAATGCGTATTATGATCACTTTAGCTATTAATCTAATAGGTTATACGTTATTCTTTGTTATTAATAAGGTTTTTTCACCGTTGTACTATGAATTTAAATATAGCCTTTTGCCGCCTTTTATTTATTATATCCCATCCTTTTTTAGCTAGTTTCACAAGTTCTTACGTATTAATATAAAGGTTATTCGCGATATGGGATTTAACTTTTTTAATGATGCTTTCAATCGGGTTCGTTTCGGGGCTATCGTAAACGTTGTAAATAACGATATAACCTTTTTTTGATATTATTTTTTCGTAATTTTCGAAATATGGCTTAAATTGCCATCCTGTTATATGATTAAGTCCTTGCGGCCGAGATAAAGTATTACGAAAGTTATCGCTTATTTTATGATTTCGATATATTTCGCCGAAGTTATTTTATTGCGAAAGTTTTTAATTTCGTACCAGAAAAGTAATAATCGCCAGTTATTCGCAGTTATTAATCTTACTGCGTAGTAGGCCTTTTGTTTATGATATCCAAAAGGAGGATCGTAATAAAGTTTTTGTTACAAACGTTATTTCTGCCGGCGTTGTCCTCGGTCCATAATAACGTTGGATTCGATAACAGTTTACTATACGTTGTAATCCTTAGCTTTTTTTTGACGTTATTTCTGCCTTTTTTCCTAAAACTAAAATGTATTTTATTTTCGGAGATAAGTCTTACGAAAAAGTTAATATTTTTTTAATAGCCTTTATTTAACTTTTATAGGGCTTATTTTACCTGTTGCTTTTTGGTAAAATTATTAGGCCTAGGTTTTTTTAGTTTTGGGACGAATGTAAATCTTTAACGGCTTAAAGGCCTTTTTGAAAATATTTATAGAATACTGAAAATTCGTTCCGGTTTTTTTTTGCGAATTCCTGCCATTTTAGCCGGTAGTTATACCAGGGGTAAGGTATATTCTGATAAAAGTGATTAATAAGGTCGATTTATAATTCGTCGAATTTGCGATTTTTTTTTTCTTTTTTATTGTTACGAAGCAATATATCAAAAGCTTTTTCCTTTACTTAACGCCTATTTATGGTCTCGAGGACGTCGAATATCTTGAAAATTTGGCGATTTGAAATACCGACGTAAAAAGTATTATTAAGTTTTTTATATCCTTTAATTTTAGTTGTAGTCGTACTGTTAGCGTTTATAATCATTACTTAAAAAGATAAAAGAAATTAAAAAAAGATAGAAAAATACTTAAAATAATCGCGGTATGTCGTTTTTTACGATAATACAAAAGTATTATATTATCGTTACCGATTTTGTTAAGTTATCAAGGAGTAAAATCATTATGGCATTTTGAGTGCGATTTTGAAGCTAGACGGAGTAGTGCGCCATTTTTTTGACTAGCGCCTGACTAGGGATTCGCTGGGAAGCTGAAGCCAATATGTAGGGCGTTGATGGGCACTTGGTGAGCCCATAGTCCCGGTATCGTGAGTCCTAACTGCAGGAGGTACTTGGCTAGGCGTTATTAGCGTCCGTGAGCTTGCGGAAAGAAGGCTTCTGTTTCCGGTGTGGCTTTCCAGCAGAACCAAGCCATAGCTCATGCACGTTTGAAGAGCCGCTTCGAAGGCCCCGTTCTCCTAACCACCGCAATTGTCGGATTGCGGTGAAAGAGACGCACGAGGTACACATCTGTGAATTACTCGCCGATATTAGAATTGCCCATGCCCCAACAACGTTATTAATAGAACCACGTATATCCTTAAGACCTTTTTATATTAATTAAAAGCAGCAGGTGTTGGGATTAGCTGCTTTTTTCGTGCTCCCGTATCAGTCCCCTACCTTACGACCTCGGATTTATACTGATGTAGCGTCCACCTTATGCTGGTTGTGGGGTCTCGAGCCCGCCTTCGCAGTAAGCCTCCAGTCTTGTCTGGGGCTAAGGGGCTGTATGTACTGCATGTGCGCTCTGCCTTGCTTGTGTTGACCGTCCAATGCAAGAAAACCGTCTCGTGCGCGAATCTGGATGTACAAGCTTGGTTCGTATGGACATGCGTCAAACTTAGGCGACTTTACGACGACCCAGCAAATGCGGCCCAGAGTCTACATACCCAGCTACCTACCTACCTAGTCTAGCTGCTGGTATCCTTTGAAGCTTGTGTGGATTCGCGATTCCCGGATGGCTGTAACATTACCAGAACTTGATTTCGCTAGTAAGAAATTAGCTGAGGCGAATTATATTGTCCCAAGAATGACAAGTAGTTTAGACCAGACGTACTCATGCCTTGCATACGGTATTCTAGTCGTTCAGGTCTGTCTGGTCCAATTCGGCCTTGGCCGTAACCCTGCGATACAAAGAATCGAGTGTCTATGGATATTAGCAGGGTTATTTACCCCCTGCACCTGGCGTTTGTCCATTTAGCCTAAATCCGGCAAAATTTAAGCTTCGCTGTCTGGCCGGTGCTCTGCATGTCATCCCAGCGGTTCCCTCACTGTCGAATAGGAAGCCTCACAGGGATCAAGGCTCGAATGCACGTGGCAACAGAGCAGCCCTTGCCTGGAGTAGCATACGCCAATGGGCACATCGCCCGGTAAAAGTTGTGGCGGTAGGAACTCAGCGCGCCAGCACTGAGATGAGATTTTGAGAGGATTGTTGATCCCCAGAACGTCGAATCGAAATTGGGTTACATGCATAGCCGCCGTTCTGGCAATGGGCAATGGCAACGAAAAGTCACCTGCTGCTCATAAGCTCACTCACGGCCTTAAGGTAGTTAGTTGCTCATGCAAGTGAATACCCTGTGTTGGAAACAGGGCCGAATCTTAAGACCTGAGGCAAAATTGTACAGATACAAAAGTACATGGGCTGTTCACGTAATACCGCGTCATAATCCCCCAAGACATGCCCTGGACAGCTGAACAAGCAAATGGGCGGCTCACCAGCGCTCCGGGATGGAGACTTTGAAATAACTAGTTTCCAGGTTCGTGCTAGGCTGTGGCTGAACTTGTTAGCGATTTGATTTCGATGGTCTCCTGGACGGTCGTAGGGGTATATTCTCCGTCTTGCACCCCCTGTATTGTGCAATGAGGATCTGGAACCGCACTGTAACGTCAGGGACGGCCACGCGACATGTGCAAGGCTGAATGCTAGCACCAAGTTCGTCACATGAGCACTTGCCCTGCGTCCAGCTTCGCGCACCCACAGAGTATCCCGTGCTCTGGGATTTGCGGCACCGCTTGATATTTTTATTTCCCGTTTGACTTTTCTCTTTTGCCGCAAGCGATGGATTCCCCAGGATGCTGCTCGAAGACGGGAGACCGATAGTAGGCGCATGCTTTCAGAGTGAATTGCGATGTTGTCTATGTCCGACGCCCTACGAATGCCACTTTCAGGTGATATCACGTAATATCCATCCTCAACGCCGAAATGCTGGATCCAAGCAGGAATAGATGCCCCTAGTGTACACGCACTCCTCATAGCGAGTCACGCCGTCGTTGCCGCCGTTCAATATTATAAGTCGCCCCTCACACACATCAGACTTGGAACCCGAACCCAGCCATGCAGCTCCTGTATTGGTCGATCGTCGTCTGGCATTCGCTCGCGGGATTGGTGGACTTGGAGAACAACATGCACTCGTCGCGCTTCGACTTCTCCTCTTTGCAGGCGCAGCAGGGCTGTCGCAAGTATATGTTGTCAGCAACGAACATTCAACCTCAGAAGCGTAATGGGGGAAGATCGTGAGACTTCAATCCTGACCGACCTTTGGCTTCGATGCTGCGTCGGCATTCACGGCAGGCTTAGCCTCCGCCTTGGACGTGAGTGAGGCTATGACCGTTAGCGGAAGTGTCGAGGTCAGACGCGGGCGCTCTACTAACTAATTGACGCAGCTTGCGATGCCATTGAGATGGTATGCCGGAAGAAACCGGTTGTGCCTCGTCCTACAGGTTCGTGTCGGTCGAGTGATATGCCTGGAAGAGCATTAAATTGCGAACGTAAAATCCTCGGCTGGCCTGATTGGTAAGACGATCACGCAGTGCGAGCTATTATCTAAAATCCGATGACGCCACTGAAAGCGGGCTCCATAGAGCTAGCCAATCCCTGGGGATGGGAGCAGCCGGGAAGCTAGGCCGGAAACAGTAAAGAAAAGCTCCGAGGGAGCTAAGCAACTTTATTATGAAAATTAAACGGCCTATATTCCGAAAATGTTTTTAAAAAAAATTAAAAAATATATAAGGTATTGAAATTCTTGAATATATATATACAAATAAGTTTTAACCTTGAAATTAAGATAATAAAATGTAAGATAATGGATAGCTGTAAGCTAAGGTAAGGTGATCTCCGACCAGTCGTAGAGCAGATTCCAAGAAGTAAGTGTATTAGGTTACTTCCATCTGGCGTTTCTTATTAGTTGCCAGATGGTGGATTTATATTAATAAGTGGGTCGGTGGTTGATTAATAGCTGGTCGGCTGCTAACCTTATTCTTATAAAGGCTATATTTTTATAATTATTTTCTTTTTTTTAAATTATTAATTTTTAATAATATTATTATTTATTTAATATAATACGTTTTGTAAATTTAATTACGTATATTTATTAATAATTTACTGTTATAATATATTATAAATAATTATTATAATAATTAATACGTATTATATTGCATACTTAATTATATTCCGCTTATTTTCTTATTATAATCCGTTTTTTAATTTTATTTTATTTACCTTTTTTTTTGTGTTTATGTTTTTAATTTTTTTGTATATATATTTTGTTTAGTTTTCCGGTTTTTTTTATTTTTATTTCACTTTTTCCGTTTATTTTACGTATTATTTTTGTTCGTTATATTTTTTATAAGAAATTTTAAAGAAAATAATATTTTGATATTAATAAGAATTAAAAATTTTTAAACGTTATTTTTTTTACGTTAACGATATAATAAATACTAATTGTATTACGGATAATAATAAACCGTATTATATTTACGTAATATAACGTTATATCGATTATTAAACGGTTTACGTTTAAATTTTAAATATTTTAAATTATATCGTAATTAATTATTATTATTAGGTTTTTCGTATAATCAGTAATTATTTTTAATAATATTAATATTATTATATAATTTTAATTTAAATTTTGATCGTTTTTAAAAATATTTCCTAAACGGTTTTTTAATTCGATACCGATAATTAAGAATTAATTAACAAATTTAAAAAACTTCGTATTAAGAATATTTAATATATATATTTTGACGTAATTATAATTAATCCTTAATTCGATATTTTTCGCAAAGCCGAATTCGTTTTTAACGTAATTATTATTAAGAAATATTATTTTTTAATATAACAGAAATTAATTTCCGATTATTTATTATAACTACGGAAATCTAGTTTTAACGCCGTTTTATGCATTTGCAAGTTTAAATTCTTTTTATAAATATTATAATTTATTTTATATTTTGCGATTAATTTTTAATCAACCGTAATTTTAAAATATCTTTAAAAATAAAATAATTTTTAAAAGTTATTATATGGTTATATCTTTTTTTATAAATGTTTTTTATCTGTTTTTTTAAAGCTTTAACAAAATTTTGATATTTATTAATAATTATAATTAAAAAATAGTTTTATTTGGTAAAATTATTACTAAACCTAAATACGTTAAGCGTTTTAAAAATGGCGTTTTATTTTTAATTAATAACAAATTATATTTTAATTATTTAGGCCTTATTTTTAGGAAAAAAACGAAGCGTTTTTAATTGTTTTTTCGCGTTTTGCGTTTAATAAATTTAAGAAATATATCTGTTTTTTATTATATATTTTTTCGATTATTTTTCGATATTCTTATATTAATTTCTTTAATAAGTTTATTAAAGGTTAATTAATATAAAACTTAATAATTAAACGTAAAACTTTATTTTCGAACTAAAAATTCGATTTTTTTACGTCGTTTATTAGTTTTTAATTAATATATAATAAAGTAATTATATGTTAAAAAGTTAAAAATAATTAAATAATTAAAGAATATTTTAATGATAATATTATAAATTTATTAAAAATATATTTTTATAATTTTAATAATTATTAAATAATTAACTTTTAATAAAGTTATTATTGTTTTATAATTTTAAGGTATTTTATTTCCTATATACGTATTTGTTTTTTTATAATATAATAATATTTTGAACTTATATTCGAAATATTGTTAAAATATTTACATATTATGTTTAACGGGTTAATTCTTTCATTTATTTAAATATTCGTATTACTTCCGATTATTTTAGTAACGGACGATATTTTTTAATATTTATTTTTCTTATTTTTTAATTAAATCCTATAATATTATTTAAACGTTGCCCGGTTTACGGTGATATTACGGTTTTAATAAAGATATTAAAAATATATTATATATTTAAGAATATATTCCTTTTTAAAATATAACTTAAATATAAATAAAAATAATTTTTTTATTTTTAAATTTAAAAGTTTTAATCGATAAATTTATTTAATATATTAATTAAAGTTTTATAAGTATATAATGTTAATTATAATATTTTTTAGGTTGTTATTATTTTTTTAACATTTATATATTATTTAATAAATAATTTGTTTTTTTTTTTCGAAACTTTTTTTAAATTTTTATATTTATTTTTTAAACCTTTATAACAAGTATTTTATTATTTTTAGATAATATTTATATAGGGTTTCGAATGGAAAACGGCCGGTAAACGTGTTTCTTATATTATTATATCTAAATTTTATATTTTATAATAATTTTATCTTATTATTTTAATATTTATTAACGTAATTACGGAAATAATATTTTAAAATTTAATAAATCCGGTACGTATGTTTATCGGTTTATGGATAATAAACGGATGATATTTGCCCTTTTATTTTTTATTTTTTGTAAAATTTCGTTTAAAATTGATTTATTAATAATTTATTTTTATTACTAATAATTTTGGTTAATTTATTAAATTTGTATTTAACCTTGTTATAAAATAACTTAGTTATTTTGGTTATAATTACAGTTTTAATTATGGAAATAAATAGTTTTAATTTGGGAAAACTGTTAATAAGTACCAGAATTACATTATATTTTAATTCGTTTAAATTTAAGTTTTTAATCAATCCCGTAATAATATTTAATAATATTTTTTAGAAAAGTTATTTAGGTAACGGCAAAGATTATAGCTATTTATATAGGTTATGGCGTAATCTTATTATATTTTAATAATTTAAATATTACTTAGTATATTTTTAAATATTATTTATTATATTTTTATAATAAAGTTTTTTGGTTATTAATTTTAACGTACGGATATATTTTATATATTTTATTTTTAAATTATTATAATGTTAATTAATTAATTATTTCTGTAAAACGCCTTATGACGAAATTACAAATTTATTTCGATAATATAAAATTTTATTTAAATTCAGAAAATATTTTCTTTTTATTTTGGTTTGGAATTTAGTTATTTATATTATTAATATAAAATTTAAGTTTTTAGTTTTTAATTTTTTAATTTAATTATAAAACTATTAAAAAGTTTTCAGTTATAATATTATATCATTTTGGCCAGTTTTGTCTTAAAAACGTAAAATATATTAATTATAAATAATAATTTTAGTACTAATTTTGTTTTTTTAAAATTTTCGAAATTTAATTAAAATACGATTATAATTTACGGTTATTATTATTTAATTATTAATTATATTATTATTATAATCCGCATTTATATTATTATTCGTCAGTTATAAATTGGGTAAATATATATTTTCTTATTTTTTTACAAAAAGTTTTTTATAATTATATAATGAAAACTTTTTGTTTTTTAAGGCGGATAATAATTATTTTAATTTGGATTATTTAAAATTTATCTGGAAAAATTATAATGAATAAATTTACGTTATTGTTATAAAACCTTTTACCTTTTTATAATATTTTAAGTAATATTATATATCTGTAATCGATTTCCGTAATTCTTTCGGTATATTATTTATAAATTCGAATTTTTTAAATAACGTAAGGATTGCGTTTTTATATGCGATTTTTCTTAATATATAATCCGGGTATTTAAATAAATTATTTGTTAAATTAATAACGTTTAATTAATATTAAATTTTAAAATTAAATTATATAAAGCCATAAATTTATCGGATTAATATTTGCTTAAGGTTACGTACCGGCGTTTTTATTTTATCTTTTTTAATTTCACATAATTAATAAATATTAAAAATCCTTTTTATACTTTTAAGATATTATCGTTAATATTTTAAGTTTTTTATAATCGTTAATAATTTTTATTATTTTATAATTTATCGTTTTTCAAATGGATTTAACTTTTGTAATTAAGATATAATTAGGCGTTAATATTTTCCGTAATTCTGTAAAAATATTTTTTATATAGCTTTTACCAAAGGGTTTATTTTAACTTTAATATTTTTGGCATTATATTAATATTGAAAAATGGGTGCCGATTAAAAAATATTTTTTAAATTTCGGAACGTTTTTTTATTTTTTCGTATTATCGGAATTTTGTTTTTTTATTTTTGTTTTATGCCCTTTTTAAAATTTTAAGAATAAATCCAATAATAATAAATAATAAATGATAAATTTGTAATAAAATTTATAAATTCTGAAAATATTTAAATATTATAAATTAATTTTGAATTTAATTATATTTCGATAATATTAACCTATTAACGATTTATTTTTAAACCGTTAATCTTAAATATAAATTTTTAAAGCTTTTTTAAAAAAACTTATATTTAAATATTTTAATTAATAATTAATATTATAATAATTATTCATAAATTAATTGGAAATATTTCATATATTTTTTTATTATCCGAATAAATAATTATATTATTTCGATATATTACGTATATATTATTAATGAATTTAATTAATACTTTTTATATAGAAGCTTAAAAAGAAATTAATATATTAATAAGATTAAATAATATAACCGTATATTTAAAATATTCGTATTGCATTCGGAAAATAATTTTTTATTAATTGCTTTTTTTAGATTTAATATCGTAATAAGCGTTTTTAATATTAATTTTTAAAAATATCTTAATTAACTTTAAGCGTTTTATTATTTTTATAATTAAAGATAAAAAAATTAGTTTTTTATCGTTATTTAATTTAACATTTTATAATTAACGTATAATCGGAAATTACTTTTTTTTAAATATAAATAATATTAGTACTTTTACGTTTGCTTTTAAATAACGTATTAGGTTTACTTTCAGATTTTTTCGAATATATTTTTCGAATATTTTTTTTTAAATTTCCGAAATAAGATAAATTAGGCCGTATAAAAACGTTTTTCTTAAAGTCAAATATATTACATATTTTGCTTTTAATAGCTAAAATATTTATTCGATATTATTTCGAAATATATTCGTCGGAATTCTTTTAGGTATATAAGGAAGTTGGTTATTTTTTATTCCTCTTATTTTCCGATTTCCGGGATACGTAAATTTTCGGCTAGGCTTATTAAGTTAACGGTATAAATTTGATTACCGGAAAACGTTAAATTTATAATTTTGTATTTATTAACTTTTTGTAATAATTTATATAATTATTAATATATAATTATGTTTAATAAAAGCCTTAATTTACTTATTTTTAGTTTAAATAATAAAATATTAAACGTTTTCCGATTACGGTATATTACAAAATAAATTTACTTAAACTTTTATTTATTCTTATTATTATTTATTATATTAATAAGAATTTCGTAAGTTTAATAATATTTAATATATATGTTATTTATATTAATAAGGCCCCGAATATTTAGAGAAATTAATTAAAAACTATTTTTATTAATTCTTTACTTATGGTATTTATTTATGTTTTAGTATCCATATTTATTTATATTATTATATTTCCCGGTTTTTTAACTTAATAAACCTTTTTTAAAAAGCGCCCTTATTTCGACCGTTTTATAATTATTAGCCGAAATAAATTATATATATATATATTTATTCCGGCTCTTTTTTCGGATTTAAATTCAAAAATTAATTTAATTTATAGTTATATTTTATAATATTTTATATAGCTTTTGGTAATCGATTTCTGTATAACCGGGATAGCAGGAATTTTATATCTTTTTTAATTTTGCAATTTACGTTTTTGTAATTTGGTTTTTTATAATTATAATATTTAAATAGGCCCTTATAAAAATTAAAGATATTAGGTTATATAAACTTGTTCTGATGGGAATTAAATTGGCGATTATCTGCTTTCTAAATATAAAAATAATTGCGGTTTTTATTGTTTTTATACGGCGCCTTTAATTTGCTTTAAAGACTTTTTTCCAAAAACGTTAAAATAAGATTGTTTATTTTTATTAATATTTTTAGCGGAAAATAATTAGTTTTTTTCGTTTTTTTAAGCGTTTTAGTTATATTTTACCTTATTTATTGCGTTATTAATTCGTTTTAGTTTACCGCTTTTTTATAATAATGTATTTTGTAACCTTAATATTAATTTATAAAAATAACTAATAGTAAAACGCTTATTATTTTAATCGTTTTCCGGGTTAAAATATTTATAAACTTTATTTTATAAATTAAGAATTTTTATTTAATGTAAAAATCCAACGGCGATTAATCGTATTATTATTATAATTTTATAAATTATTTCATATATTCCTTATCGAAAAAATTAAAATTTATATAAACTTGTTTAATAAAAGTCCATGAATATTTTATTTTTAATTTTTTTCGTAATTAAAATAATTAAACGTAATACGGTATAATCGTTAAACGTTTATAATAAAAACGTTTATATAGCTTATAGCCTATTAGATATAAGTAAAGGTATTTCGCCTTAATATTTCGGCGTAAATTTCCGGAATAAAATTTTATTTAATTTTTTTAAATTAATATATGTTCGGAGCATTTCGAGTAATTATAATGCGATATTCGTTTATCGCCTTTAAGCTTTTACGATAATATTGTAATTAATTTATAAAATTTTAATTTTTTGGCTTATGTTATTGCTTATTAATCGATTAATTATCGGAATAATTCCATATGTTATTTATTTTGTTAACGAATAATTTCTAGAATCTGGTTATTATTAAAGAGTTTAACTTTTTTTGTTTTCAATTCCGGAATACGGTTGTTATATTATATCCGTTTTTCGACCGTTTAGTGCACGGTTATCGGAACGTATTTTTATTATATATATAAAATAATTCGAGATTTCGGGAATTATAGTCCGTTGTCCGTTAGGGTTTTGTTATAAACCTTTTCGCCTATTTCCGTACCGTGATTAATTATTCGTTGGTTGGGTTCCGATCAGCGGTTTTTTTAATTAATAACTTAAGTTCGTTTTGCAGTTGGCGAATTTTGCTTTTAATAATTATTAAGTTACGTTTTATAATAAAGATAAAGAAATTATAAAATAATAAATAACTATAAGCTAAGGTAAAGTGATCTCTGACTAATCGTAAAGCAGATTTTAAGAAGTAAGTATATTTAGTTATTTTTATCTGGCGTTTTTTTATTAGCTGTCAAATAGTGGATTGATATTAGTAAGTGGGTCGGTGGCTGATCGGTGGCTGGTCGGCTACCAGCCTTAGCCTTATAAAGGCTATATTCTTATATAAAATTAAAATATATTATATTAAAAATAAATTAAAGTTATTCAACGTTTATATATTCATAAAGTAATATTTAATTAATAAATTATACAATATAACTTACGTATTAATATATGAGAATTTATAAGAGAAATAAAGCTAGGATTTTGTAATTTAAATTTTAATTTTTACTGGAAAATAACTGCTTAAAAATAATTATATTATAAAATTTATTCACTAAATATTATACTTAATATTTTCGAATACGATATTTAATTTATAAAGTTCAAAATTGGAATAAATTGTATATCTTAATTTAATAAAGCTTTAACTTTAATTAACTTTATACCCATGAGCTAGTTCGATAAAGTTAAAAAAGTTTAAAAGATATTAAATTTTGCGAACCTTTGCTAATTTTACAGGCAGAAATATTAGGTGTTATTTAGAAAAAAGGCTAAAAATTTTAACTTTAATCGTTTCTATTACAGCTGTCAAAAAGATAAGTTTTAGTAAAGCCGTACTAAGATGTATACGCAAAAGCTAAGTTTTATAATCTAATAGGCTTGGCTGCTATAAAGACGGTCGGGCCTTCGTGGGACATAACGCCAACTTAGACCCAAGATTACGTAACAGGCTTAAAGGAGCTCAGTACGGCTTATTGTTCCAAAGAGCTTAAACATATCAAATTAAGAAGCGGCTTAAAATATTTAAAAGAACATTATAAACGAAACAGTATTAAAGGGAGATAAATAAGCTAAGTTATGAATAAAATATATATGTTCGTTATTTTCATAATTCAATTAATAATAAATTATAATAATAATTTATTATTTAAAATATATTGATTATTACGAAACATATTTAATTATTATATTAAATATTTAAAATTATATAATATTTTTATTAATATAGAAATCTACAATTAAGATTTAATAACTAATTAAATTGTTTAATTATTATATATTATAAGTTTTTATTTAATAATAATATTATATATAGTATATTTATTACTAAGCTATTAAGTTGTAGAAACCATAATAATAATATAAATTTTAATATTGTATAATACAAATGGCATTAAATTAAAAAGGTTTTGAAAGAATTAAACTTTTTAAATATAAATTTTATTTATTTAAAAAAAATAACCGTTAGTATTATTCAATAGTTTTAAGCGATATATAAAATATTCTAAAATCAAGATAAAGCTCGGAATATTAAATGATCTTTTAAAATAAAACAAATTATTTAACTAAACTTTAGTAAAACTTTCCTTTTTAATTTTTTTCTCCGAATTTAAACTGTTTTATAATATTTTTTTTATAAAATTGCAATTATTTCTTATATTATACTAAACGTATTTCGATATTTCTTTATTTCTTTTATTATAATTACTATATAAATAAAAGTTACAATTAAACCATTTATACAAATTACGATTCTTTAGTTTAAATTTGCTATAAAATACATTATATTCCTTGTACAAAAACAAAATTTAAAAATAATACGAATATATAATAATTACTAATTCTTTAAATAAATATTAATAAACATTTTCGAAAGAAGAAACAAAAGTAAAAAATAATATATAAATCTAATAATTACGATAAAAAGAATGAGGATTTAGTTATAGTAATACGTTTATTTAATTAGTATTAAAACTAAATTAAAGATAAAAGATATTAATATCGAAGGTTTTTAACCACTTAAAAGATTTAAAAAAAGACTTTTTAAATCTAATTAATTCAAACTTTTATTAAATTATACTATCAAGGTAATTAAAATATATAACTGATAACATATCTAGCGTATTAAAAACGTTAAACATAAATACAATAAAGAATTTCGATATAATAATATTCCGCATAATATTATATTAAGGCTTATAGAATTTAAGTCGATAGATAAGAAAATTTAAAATTAATTTAAATATTATAATTTTAAAAAAGGATATAAATACCCTTTATTTAAAAAATCACAGCAAAATAATTAAATAGTAATACTTAAAGAAAACTTAAAAAAGCTTTTAAAAATAACGAAAGATTTATTAATATAATCCGAACATTATATAAAGTAAAGTTATTATAATGAAACATTCGACGTCGAATACAAAAAAGTTAAAACATTAACCTAGAAAACGTTGAAAAAATAATAATATATTTTTAAAGAATGATTGAAAATCTAATAGAAATAAATAAACAGCATTTTATCTACAATGCTTAATTAATATAGTATTATATGTACCGTATAATATAAATGCTAAAAATATGTAATGTATAATAAATAGAAAAGGTATTTATTAATATATTATAAATAAATTTAAAAATTCGATTTCTTTAATTAAATTAAAATAATAAAATACATAAATAATTTGTTACGGCACAAGAATAAGGGCGTAGCCATCACATCACTAAAAGTAGAACGTTGTCAGGTCGAGTCCTGATCGCCTTGTTCTGCCTTATATATCTGCAAGGTGCTACTTGGAACTGTGACATAATTTTATAAAATGAATTAAAAAACAGAATATTTATATAAAAACATTTTTATATTTACAATTAATATAATTATTAATTTATAAAAAACAGAATTTAGTACACTTTAAAGAAATATTATTAAAAAGTTATTATCGATTTTTATATTTAATTAGTATATATTATAAACTGTAACGAAGAAAATTTAAAAAATTAATAAATTTATTTACGAAATTTACGAAAAAAAACATAAGTTATCAAAGATCTAATAAAACATTATATAATATACGAAGAAATACTTTATATAACATAATTTAACAGATAAATATACCGATAAAAACGATAAATTTGTAAGATAATGGATAGCTGTAAGCTAGGTAAGGTGATCTCCGACCAGTCGTAAAGCAAATTCCAAGAAATAAGTGTATTAAGTTATTTCCATCTGGCGTTTCCTATTAGCTGCCAGATGGTGGATTTATACTAATAAATAGGTCAATGGCTAATCCGTAGCTGGTCGGTTATTAGCCTTATCTTTATAAGGGCTATATTCTTATAATTACTTTCCTTTTTTTAAGCTATTAATCCCTAATAATATTATTATTAATTTGATATAACGCGTTTTGCAAATTTGGTTACCTATATTTGCCGATAATTTATCGTTATATTATGTTATAAGTAATTACCGTAATAATTAATACGTATTATATTACGTAATTAATTATATTCCGCCTAGTTCTTTATTATAATTTGTTTTTAACCTTATTTTGTTTACTTTTTTTTCTTTTTCGTACCTTTATTTTTATTTTTTTTTCCGTATGCGTTCCGTTTGGTTTCCCGTTTTTCTTTATTTTCATTTCGCCTTTTCCGTTTATTTTGCATATTATTTCCGTTCGCCATATTTTTTTCTCGTAAAGGGTTCCAAAAGAAATAATATTTTAATATTAAAAAGAATTGAGATTTTCTTAACGTTATTTTTTCGACGCCGATAATAAGATAAATATTAATTATATTACGGACAGTAATAAGCCGTATTATATTTACGTAATATAAAGTTATTTTGATTACCGTACGATTTACGTTTAAGTTCCGGGCGCTTTAAATTACGTTATAATTAGTTATTATTATAAAACTTTTCGCGCGATAAGTAATTATTCTTAATATTATTAATATCGTTATTTAATTTTCGTTTAAATTCCGATTATTTTTAAGGATACCGCCTAAATGGTTTTTTAATTCTGTACCGATAACTAGGAGTTAATTAACGAACTTGAAAAAATTCGTATTATGGGTACCCAGTATAAATATTCCGACGTAATTATGGTCGGTCGTCGACTCGACGTTCTTTGCAAGGCCGAATTCGCCCTTAATACGGTTATTATTAAGGAATATCGTTTTCTTAATATAATTAAAGTCGATTTTTAATTATCCGTTATAATTACGGAAATCTAATCTTAATACCGTTTTATAAGTTTGTAAACTTAAGTTTTTTTTATTAATATTACGGTTTTTTTCTTATTATTCCGCAATTATTTCCAATTAGGCGTAATTTTAAAATACTTTTATAAATAAAGTAACTTTCGAAAGCCGTTATGCCGTTATGCTCCCTGCTTATAAGTATTTTCCGCCCGTTTTCCGACGTTTTAACGAAATTTTGATATTTATTAAAAACTATAATTAAAAAATGGTTTTGCCCAGCAAAGTTATTATTAAACCTATATATATTAAGCGTTTTAAGGACGGCGCCTTATTTCCAACTAGTAATAAATTATATTCCGGTTACCTGGGCCTTGCTTTTCATAAGGAATAAAACGTTTTTAAATTTTTTCCGGATTTTACGCCTAATAAGTTTAATAAACGTACCCGTTTTTTGCCGTCATATATTTTCTAATTACTTTCCGATATTCCTATATTAATTTTTTTAATACGCTTATTAAAAATTAATTAACATAAAACTTAATAATTAAGCGCGAAATTTTATTTTCGAAATAAAAATTTAATTTTTTTTATGTTATTTGTAACTTTCCGATCGGTATATAACAAAGTAATTATTTATTAAAAATTTAAAAGTAATTATGTAATTAGGTAATATTTTAATTTTGCTTAAAATTATTTTTTATAATTCTTATAATTATTAGGCGATTAATTTCCGATCGGGTTATTATTACTTTACGGTTTTTAAATCGTTTTATTTCCTATATATATATTTAATTTTTTTTCGTAACGCTGCAATATTTTAAGCGTATATTCGAATTGCTTTCGGGGTTTTTACGTATTATATTCGGCGGGCTAACCTTTTTATTTAATTAAATATTTACGTTGCTCCCGGTTATCTCGATAACGGACGATATTCTTTTATTATTTATTTTTCTTATTTTTTATTAAGTCCGATAACGTTATTTAAATATTACCCGGTTCTCGGTTATATTATGGTTTTAATAAGGATATTAAGAATATATTATATATTCGTTAATATTTAATAAAAATGATTAATTTGTATGCTTAAAAATTTATTTGCTTTTTAATTATAACCCGGATATAAATAAATATAAACTTTTTATTTTTAAATTTAAAAATTTTAATCGATAATTTTATTTATTACCTTAATTAAAATTTTATAAGCGTATAACGTTAATTATATTATTTTTTGGGCTGCTGTTATTCTTTTTTAATATTTGTATATTATTTGATAAATAACCGCTATTTTTTCGAAACGTTTTTTAACTTTTTATATTTATCTTTTAAACCTTTATAAAAAATATTTTATTATTTTTAGATAATACTTATATAAAGTTTCGAACGAAAAACGGTTAATAAATATGTTCCGCATATTATTATATGCAAATTCCGTATTTCGTAATAATTTTATTTAATTATTTTAATATTTATTAACGTAATTATAAAAATAATATTTTAGGACTTAATAAGTACGTTTTATTTACTTATTAATTTATAAATAATAAACGGTTAATATTTGCCGTTTTATTTTTTATTTTTTACAAAATTCCGCCCAAAATTAATTCGTTAATAATTTATCTTTATTATAAATAATTCCGGCTCGCGTACCGAATTTGCATTTAACCTTATCGTAAAATAATCGGATTAGCTTAATTATAATTAAGGTTTTAACCGTAAAGATAAATAATTTTAATTTCGTAAAACGGTCGACGATTACCAGGATTACGTCGTACTTTAACCCGTTTAAATCTAAGTTTTTGGGAAATCCTGTAATAAAATTTAACGAAATTTTTTGGAAAAATTACTTAAGTAACGATAAGGGCTGTAATTATCCATATGGTTTGTAACGTAATTTTATTATGCCCTAATAATTCGGATATTACTTGATATATTTTCGGATATCGTTTATTATATTTTCTTAATAAAACTTTTTAATTATTAATTTTAACGTATAAATATATTTTATATATTTTATTTTTAGATTATTATAATATTAATTAATTAATTATTTCGGTAAAACGTTTTATAACGGGATTACGAATTTATCTCGATAATATAAAACTTTATTTAAGTTTAAAAAATATTTTCTTTTTATTTCGGTTTGGCATTTAATTATCCGTATTAATTTTATAATATTTAAGTTTTTAATTTGTAATTTTCGAACTTAATTATAAAATTATTAAAAAACCTTTAATTAAAATGCTATTTCGTCTTTAAATAATTTTTTATTAAAAAACGTAAAATATATTAATTATAAATAATAACTTTAGTATTAATTTCGTTTTTCTTAAATTTTTCGGAATCCGATCGTAATACGGTTATAATTTATAATTACCGTTATTTAACCGCTAATCGTATTATTACTGCGATTCGCGCTTATATTATTATTTATAAGTAATAAGTTTAGTAAATATATAATTCTTTATTTTTCTTTTTTTTTCGAAAGTTTTCTACGATCATATAACAAAAATTTTCCGTTTTTTTTACGTAAATAATAATTACTTAAGTTTCCGTTATTTAAAATTTATTTAGGAATTTTATAACGAACGAATTTTGCATTATTTTTATAAGGCCTTTTACCCTTTTATAATACTTTAAATCGCGCTATATATTTACGACCGTTTTCTGTACGTTTTTCGGCATATTATTTATAAGTCCGAATTTTTTAAATACCGTAAAAATTACGTTTTCATACGAAATTTCTCTTAATATGTAATCCGGACGTTTAAATAATTTATCTGCCGGGTTAACAGCGCCCGGTCGGTATTAAATTTTAAAATTAAATTGCATAAAACGATAAATTTATCGGGC
This sequence comes from Monosporascus cannonballus, assembly GCA_004154925.1. Taxonomy (NCBI): domain Eukaryota; kingdom Fungi; phylum Ascomycota; class Sordariomycetes; order Xylariales; genus Monosporascus; species Monosporascus cannonballus. Next base: position 387,967 of record QJNS01000034.1, on the reverse strand, counting down.
TAATATTTCCTTAAGATTACGCGCCGACGCCTTTATTATATCTTTTAGCGCTATATAATTAATAAGTATTAAAAAATTTTCCGTACCCTTAAAATATTACCGCCAATATTTTAAGCTTTTTATAATCGCCAATAATTTTTATTGCGTTATAATTTACTGCTTTTCGGTTAAATTTAACTTTTGTAATTAATATACAATTAGGCGCCAATATTTTCCGTATTTCTATAAAAATATTTTTAATATAGCTTTTATCGAAACGTTTATTTTAACCTTAATATTTTTGGCATTATTCTAATATTGGAAAATAGTCGCTAACTAAAAAATATCTTTTAAGTTTCGGAACGTCCTTTTAACCTTTTCGGATTATCGGAATTTTGTTATTTTTTTTATCCTACGCCCTTTTTAAGAATTTAATAATAAGTTCGGTAATACGCGAATAATAAGCGATATATTTCCGATAAAAATCCGCAAATCTTAAAAATATTTAAATATTATAAATTAATTTTGGTTCTGGCCATATTTTAATAATATTAACCTGTCGGCGATCTATTTCCAAACCGTCGGTATTAATTATAAATCTTAAGAACTTTATCCTTTTTTTAAAAAATTTGCATTTGGACGTTTTGGTAAATAATTAATATTATAATAACCGTTTATAAATTAATTAAAAATATTTCGTATATTTTTTTATTATTCGAATAAATAATTATATTATTTAGATATATTATGTATATATAATTAATTAATCCAATTAATACTTTATATATATAAGCCTGAAACGTAATTAACGTATTAATAAAGCCAAATAACATAACCGTATATTCGAATTACCCGTATTGCATTTAGAAAATAATTTTTTATTAATCGCTTTTTTTAATTCTGATATAATAATAAATATTTTTAAAATTAATTTTCGAAAATATTTTAGTTAACCTTAAATAATTTATTATTTTTAAAATTAAAGGTAAAAAATATTAATTTTTTATCGTTTTCTGATTTAACCTTTTATAATCGACGCATAATCGGAAATTGCCATCCTTTTTAGGCATAAATAATATTAATACCTTTACGTCCGCTTTCAAATAACGTATCCAGCCTATTTTTAGGTTTTTTTAAATATATTTTTCGAATACCTTTTTTGGGCCTCCGAAATAGGGTAAATTAAGCCGAATAAAGGCGTTTTCCCTAGGATTAGGTTTATTGCATATTTTGCTCCTAATAATTAAAATATTTTTTTATTACTTTTTCGGAATATATTCGCCGGAAATTCTTTAAGTATATAAAAAAGTTGATTATTTTTTATTTTTGTTATTTTCCGAATTCCGGAATATTTAATTTTTTGGCTAAACTTATTAAATTAACGGTATAAACTTATTTACCGAAAAATATTAAGTTTGTAATTTTTTATATATTAACCTTTTATAATAATCCGTATAATTATTAATATGTAATTATATTTAATAGGATTTTTAATTTATCCATTTCGGATCTAAATAATAAAAAATCGGGCGTTTTCCGATTACGGCATATTATAAAATAAATTTGCTTAAAGTTTTATTTATTTTTGTTATTATTTATTATATTAATAAAAATTTCATAAGCCTTATAACATTTAATATATACGTTATTAACGCCGATAAAGCTCGGAATATTTACGGAAATTAATTAAAAATTAAATTTCTTCGGCAACTTTTTACTTATAATAATTATTTATGCTCCGGTATTTATATTTATTTATATTATTACGTCCTCCGTATTTTTTAATAAATATATTTTTTAAAAAGCGGCTTTATTCCGATTATTTAATAATTATTAGCTGAAATAAACTAAACGTATATGCTTATTTCGGCTTTTTTTTTAGGTTTACGTTTGGGAATTAATTTAATTTATCGTTATATATTATAATATTTTATACGGTTTTCGGAGGTCGGTTTCCGTATGGCCGGAATAATAAAGTTTTCGTATCTTTTTTTGATTTATAATTTACGTTTTTATAACTTAGTTTTTTATAATTATAATATTTAAATAAGTTTTTATAAAAATTAAAAATATTAGGTTATACGGATTTGTTCCAATCGGAATTAAATCGGCGATTATTTATTTTCCGATTATAAAAATATCCGTAATCCTTATTATTTTTACATAACGCCTTTAATTTGCTTTAAGGATTTTTTTTTCTGAAAACATTAAAATGGGATTATTTATTTTTATTAGTATTTTTAGCGGAAATTAATTGGTTTTCTTTCGCCTTTTTTTAAACGTTTTAATAATATTTTGCCTTATTTATTACGTTATTAATTCGTTTTAGCTTAACGTTTTTTCGTAATAAGGTATTTCGTAATTTTGGTATTAATTTGTAAAAATAATTAAAAGCAAAATATTTATTATTTTGATTATTTTCCGGATTAAGGGCGTTCGTAAGCTTTATTATACAAATTAAGAGCTTTTATTTAACGTAAAAGTTTAACGGTAATTAATTAAATTATTATTATAATTTCATAAATTATTTTTTATATTTTGTATCGAAAAAGTTAAGATTTACGTAATTTTTCCTAATAAAAATATATAAGTCTTTTATTTTTAATTTTTTTCGTAATTAAAATAATTAAGTATAATATGGTATAATTATTAAACATTCGTAATAAAAACGTTTATATAACCTATGGCCTATTAAATATAAATAAAGGCATTTCGCCTTGGCGTTCTGGCGTAAATTTCCGTAATAGCTTTTATTTAATCTTTTTGGATTAACGTATGTTCGGAAAGTTTCGGGTAATTATAATGCGGTATTCGTTTATCGCCCTTAGGTTTTTACGACGATATTATAATTAATTTATAAAACTTTGCTTTTTTAATTTATGTTATTATTTGTTATTTGGCTAATTATCGGAATAATTCTAAATATTATTTGTTTTATTAACGAATAATTTCCAAAATCTAATTATTATTAAAGGGCTTAATTTTTTTTTACTTTAAATTCCGGGACGCGTTTGTTATATTACGTCCGTTTTCTAACCGTTTAGCTAATAATTATCGGGACGTATCCTTATTATATATATAAGATAATTCGGGATTCCGAGAATTATGGTTTTTTATCTGTTTGGGTTCCGTTATAAGCTTTTTCGCTTATTTCCGTACCGTAATTAATTATTCGTTGGTTAAGTTCCGATCGGCGGTTTCCTCGATTAGTAACTTAGGTTCGTTTTGCAGTTAGCAAACTTTGCTTTTAGTAATTATTGCATTACTTTTTATGGCAAATGGAAAAATTATAAGATAATGGATAATTGTAAACTAGGTAAGGTAATTTCCGATTAATTATAAAACAGATTCTAAGAAGTAAATGTATTAGGTTATTTTTATCTGGCGTTTCCCATTAGCTGCCAAATGGTGGATTTATATTAGTAAGTAGGTCGGTAGCTGATCGGTAGCTGGTCGGCTACCAGCCTTATCCTTATAGGGGCTGTATTCTCACAAAATTTAATAGTTTAATACATTATATCATAAACTATAAATAAGATTCGGCAAATTCGAAATAAAAATTAAAAAAGTTATTTATAAAAAACAGTAAAATATCGAAACTAATAAAAATTAAAGATAGTTTTAAAAAGAGCTTTAAATATAATAACAAAAGCTGTTAATAACTTTATTACTTTAGATATATAAATAAGAATGTATTAATATATTATAATAATAGATTGCGAAGCTTTAAGCGCAAATTATATTATACCTAATATTATTAATAAATTAAAACCTTATATAATTATAAATATAAGAACTTAAGATTTCACTTATAATAACGAACAACTTTAATACGAAATTGATTATTTCGAAATTTTTATTTAAGCATAATATTAAACGTTTAAGTTCGATATTGTTTTATTTAGGAATTACGATATAATTTTATAAAAGTTATAAATATATTAATACAAAGTCCTTTATTAATAACAGCATTAATCGAGTAAAATTCTTTATATACTTTATTAATAAATAAAATTCTCAAAGAATATTTTCATACTCGATTGAAGAAAATAACAAATATATATATAACAATACATTAAATACTTTATTATTAAAATAATAAAATATAAACGAAGTAATTTTTTAAAAAAAATACAATGTATTATTATTTTCTAAAAATGAAATTTTAGTAATTAAATAATGGTTCAAAGTTTTTATTTTATTACAATTAAGAAATTTACAAAATAATAATTATACTACGTAAAGAAAATAACGAAATCGAAATTGGTTATTATTTATAAAAGAGGCTTTGAAAACGGCAAAATAAAAACCTTAGATAAACGACTAAATCTCGAAAAAGAGATTAATTTAAATTAGCTATATTCTTCTGAACATTATATTAAAAAAATACTTGTATTTAAGCTGAATTATAATAATACGATATATGCTATATAATATGAATTTAAATATTAAAAAACATAAGGATAATTTATTAAAATACAAGGTTAAATAGGTTATAAACTTTTTAAAAAATATCAAATAACTTTAAAATGCGATATATATAAATACTACAGAAATGTTTAAGGATTTCTAAAATTAGAAACTAATTTTAATATATGGATTGCGATTTTAAAACAAAAATAATAATTTAAACATTACGACCATAATATAATATTTATCATAAGACCAAAGTATAACGATATATGTCTTTCAAAAGAGTAAAATTAGTACTAATTTTAGGAAACATATAATATTTATTTAATATAAATTTTATTATTGAATTTTTCTTACCTGAAAACATAGTAATAAAAATATATTTTAATAATGTACTTGTAATAAAAGATATATTAATAAAATCTTTTTATTTTTTACCTTATTAAGAGAATATAAAGATATAACAAATAATATATATCTTTTCCAAAAATATTTTTAATACATAAGAATTATTAGTTAAAATTATTTCCGATATAAATTACGTTTATTTTAAACTGTTAAGAAATTTTCATAATATAAATTATTTTAAATTATGAACTATTTAATACGTTTCAACTTTAAAAAATAAATGAATAGAATTATTATATCAAACATTAAATATAAATTTATAATGTTACATTATTAAAAAAATAATTAAATTAAAAATTCTTTGTGGTTGAATTAATCTATAGCAATAATTATTTCAGAAGTTTTAAAATTATTGTAATAAAGATAAATTTTGGTTTTATAAATAATATATATAGATTTACGCATAACGGATTTGTTAACGTTAAAATTATATTTATATAAGAATATATTAAACGAATATATTAAAAAGAAATATTGAAAATAAAACTTATATAAAACTAAATAAGTAAATATTATAATCGAAACACGTTAAGAAATTAAGTTTAGAAAAGAATAATAATGTATTTCGTCATCTAGAATATTTAAAATAATCTTAATACAAGTTCGATTTTAAATATATTAATTTATATAAAATTATCTAAAATATTTTAAAAAAGCATTATTAATTAAAACCTTTATTAAAAATTAAATTTCATTTGGATTTTTAAATTTTCTTATTCGACGTAATATCAAATATTATTAAAATTTATACAAAATAAAATACCGTAAAAATGAAAAATAAAACCGCATACTATATAGAAAAAGGTTTTTAATATACGAAAAAAAACGGTTTTATCAAATACTTAATTAAATAAATAAAAAAATCCGGATTCCGCAAATATCTCAAAACTCGCAAAAAACCTTATAAATACTTAGCGCTTATTAAACAAGCTTTTATTAATAACGCCGAAATCGCTAATAATAATTCCTTACTTAAGGTTTTCGAAAATAACTTAATCGAAAAACTAATAAATAATAAAGTTATAGTAATTTCGGCCTTTATGTATTTTTATTTCTTTAATTTATTTATTAACTAGAATCGGAGATTAATGATTTTAATCGTTTTTTATAAATTTCTTTTTATTATTATAAACGAAAAAAACCCGATAATTTTGCTAATGTTACGTTGTTTGCGTACCAGGTGCTTCTTTACTTCTTGTTAAAATTACCAAAATATTTTCTCAGTAACCAGTTTCTTTCAATTTAAACAATTTTTTAATACAATATAAAAAATTAATCGAAACGCTAGAATTATTGCAACGGTGATGGTTCTTAATATATTCGTTATAACGACGAATTTCCATTAATTATCTAATATTTAATACTATTTTCGAAGTGCGATATATATAGTATTATTTTAAAACTACGTTTAATAATATAAAGAGATAAAAGTTTTAAGCTTTTTTTATTTAGATAATTATAAAGTTTACTGTTAATAACATAATCTGCTATAATAAGATAAAATTTACTAAAAACATCTTTTTAAAGATAAAGATCCTAAAAATAAAAAATCTTATTACGACCTAAATTAAAACCGATTATCTCAGCCAGCTCAGGACTCTACTAGCTCGTTTCTACTTTTAATATACTTTTATATATTACGCCAAAACGCTAAAATTAACCAATTAAATAATGTATTTCCGTAACGAACCAACGGGACCATATATAGAATTATATAAAAACGCTTTTATTTGGCATTTTCTTAAAAAATAACTCTTTTTGTCGTTTATATTATTAATTTAAATTAAATAACTTTAATATTTAATATTGATATTAAACATAAGTTGATATGTATATAAATTCTTTTTTCAATATTTTGAATAATAATTAAAATTAATATAATTAACTTAAAAGTCGGCGAAATTATAAACCGTAATGTTTTAACAGCTATAATAATATAAATACCGCGTATATTATTTTGTTATGAGCCGTGTAAGGTGGGTTAATATAGAAACATCCGGTTAATTATATTTTCACTTATGCGAATTATTATTATTCTATTGTAATTATAAAAAGATTAAAAATAATTAAATCTAGACTGCTTTTATAATTATAGTATAATTAATTTATACTCCATAAAATTAATATTTTATAAATCTATTAAATATGTATTAATATATATTTAAGCTTTTTTCTAATTTTTGAAAAAGAGAAATTAAAATCAATACAGTTAAATTTAAATCTAAAAAATAGGCGATTGTAACACCCTTACAGTTACGATAACATAATTACGGGTTGCATTATTATATACCCGATTTTCTTAATATATTCTGTATAAAAAAACTCGGTCAATAATCTTTTTAACTATACGGATTATCGTTTTTATATTACGGCTATAACAAGGTTAAGGTTAATCAAATTCGAAACGCCTAGATATTTATAACGTAATAACTATAGCTCGTACGGACAAAAATATAACTAAACGGGTTTTTCATATAATAAATAATCTTTGAAAAGTTTATGGCTAGGTATTATATTTAATAATTACGTTATTACAGTGTTAAAAGCGTTCCGAATTACACAATAATATTAATTAAAAAATTTTGCTTTTTTAATATCTTAATTAAATTATCTCCGAGATAAAAATTTTATATACTATTAATAACCCTTTTTAGAACCTTATATAAATGTAACGTCTTCTAGTTTTTAATTATTTTTATTAATATTTTCTTTATACATTTTTGATGTTTTTTTGAAAAAATTTAAAAAACTTTACAAAATAGTATTAATTAAGGCCAAAAATTATAACTTGCTATTAGGCCTTATTTTAGAAATTTTGTTATTTTTATAAATTTTTTTACAAATCAAGTTAACGTGGTACTAAAAGCTACTTATCTATAGCTGCGTCATAGGCGCGGCCACAATCTTTAAAATAGGGCCTGATTCTAATAAGGCAAAAACCGGTCGCAAAAAACGGTCGGATCCATATAAAAAGACTACTTATTTTGGATCTCTGTTAGGGATTCCACGGTCACGGTCATAGTAATCGAGTCTCCGGCTATAAGTAACTAGAAAGTTCTCCAGATCTTTAGATAGAAAAATAGCAGAGCAATTACATTTACATAATTATACGGACCTTATAATTAGTTACTTGTAATAAGTGAAGGCTTGCCACACTATTTACATTACCTCGTATAGCCATTTCGTTGTGATGATATGCACAGCTAGTCCTTATAAGGTGGATTAAGGTGTCCAAACCCCAATTGGGGGTTCGGAATTGCTGACCTTTTGGTATTGTGGCTAGCGTCGCACCTTCGTTATCTCACATTCGTCACCTTTTACAGGTCCCACGTGATCGTTAACAATTTCTTTTAATATTAAGATTTAAGTGAATCTATACAAAACTAATCGCATTTTAAAAAAAATTTAACCTATAATAATTTTAAAATTTAATAAAAAACTAAAAATAATTACGTAAAATATATACGTTCATTATTTCTATAATTTAAATAATATCAGCTTACAATACAATTTCGCTATTCAAAATATCTTTAATATTACGAAACGTACTTAATTATTATATCTATTACTTAAAATCATATAATACTTTTCTTAACATAAACCCGTACGACTTAAGTTTAATAATTAGTTAATCTTTTAGCCGTTATAATTATTAAAGAAAAGTTTATAATATATAACAGCTAAAAGTTTAAACAATTATTAAACTTTTAAACAGACGTGTTTATATTTATAAAAAATATCGCAAAGTTTTGAATAATAAATAACTTAATTACGTTTTATAATATTGAAGATATTTTAAATAACGAAATTTTATATCGCAAATTGATATTATTTAAGCTATAAAAACGAATATATTTATATATATTTTTTAACGGTTAATTAGATTCAAATAAATCTTAAAACTATCACAAATTCAATTTTTTGGATATAATTAGTTCTGTATGGATTTATTTGGATTTTGATACTAAGAAAGATCCAAATCACGTAACTTATTTGTATGGGCCCGACCGTTCCTCGCGACCGGCCTTGGCTGGGTCGTAACAACGCCGTGGAGAAGAAACCTCGTAGCTGATCCGATTCGCATATAAGATTGCCATGACGGTTACTGCGAGGTATGTCGAAGCGGGATTATGGTTAACGACACCAGGGGAGAGGAACAAGACCAGCGATATTATAAGAAGGGTTCTGGCCGAGTCCAGGATCGGTTGGGGCAGTCGAGTGAATGAGATCGAGATTGATTTGGAGCCGGAGATGTATGGCGGAAAAGATATAGTTTCACAAGAGTCATGATCTCGTCACGGATAGTTATTTTGAGCTCTTACGTGTACTGTTATGCAGCTAGCCTGTTGATATTGCTCTTTCTGTAGTCGGCATCCTCGGTATTTTTCGAAGGCGCGCTCTTTATTCCATTTCCATAATGCGTACGAGATAAGGCACTATACCAATCCCCGAAATAGTCAGGAGGTATCCCACGAGGCGATTCTCTGGCAAATTCAGTTTCCAAATTGTGTATGCCGATATGAGGTCCCGTAGCAGGCTTGGACAATTTCTCGTATCGAAACTCTCCAGCCAAACCCGACGATGTAAATACGGCCACAGCCAGATTTCAAACGCAATTAAAACAGAGAACACCATAGCCCCCGTAGTAGATGCCACAAACAGGATTTCAGTGACTGTGTAGGGCCGCCCCGCAACGTGATCGGCAATGAAAAGTACCAGCGAAGTGAAAGGGAACAGACCAAGAAATATAACTGCGGCAGTCATCAAGAACATACCTATCACCAACGGCTGCAATGGCCCCACACGCAAATCGGCAAGCAACCGGGGGCTAATCTTTTCTGGGTAAAGTGCTGAATAGATCGCCAGGATGAACACGGGTGCAATGAGAGCAGTTGCGAAAATATAACCTGCCCAGCCCAGGTACCAGATCAGGAAGGAAGCTTTTCCAGTTGGGGAAAGGCCTGAAAATCCACTTTGGATACTGCAAATAATAACGGTCACGTTGCTTATAAGTCCCATTGCAACAGCTAGAGGGAACAGGGGAGAACAATAAGTCGAAGACAAGCCCAGTAAGTGCTCTCGGCGTAATGGTGAGATGCGAGGTGGTGGCTCTATTGGAGGTCAGCTTGAGAACAAGGTTTAAATTACGAGGCATGATCTAGAGGTCTTACTACAGGCTAATAGGATCTCCATGGGTGCGTCCATGGTAGGCCATAATATATCAGTATGTTGACCGGTATCGCCGTTCTGGACTTCCAGCAAGGCAACAGATTGGGACAGTTGGGGCTGGACATTCTCCATTAACGCAGTGTGGCTTTCTTCTCCAAGACGCAGGACTGAAATGGCACAGTCATACACCCCGTGGACTCGCCAGTCCCCAGATCTCTCTAGCTTCTCTGTCTGTTGTACCAAGAGGCAGCATCCAGCAACCCAAGTGCCGCTGGGGACGTCTTTCCGAGAGGCAAAGATTTGGGGATCCACAATCAAAACGGTTCCGGCAAACGTCCGGAAATCGAGGGCCTTGTCTGGCTGACGATAAAAGCGAATGAGATAACGTTCATGGTGGTAGTTTAATTGTAGCCAGGATACCTGCGGTAATTGCCTAGGAATGGCCATTGCAAAGGCAGAATCGGACCAAGGAATCTGGGGAAGATGAAAGGAAATGCTATCTTTTTCCGGAGAGAATCGTCCAAATTTTGTCGGTTTTAGAGAGTACGACCTGTCATGTGTCGATCCATCTGACACCCATAGATCCTGCTCTTCTTGCTCTCCAGTTTCCGTGGCAGGGGGAATCAGGAGTAAAGATAGTGGTAGGATATCTAGGGTCCAGATAATCGCCTTGAGACGTTGCTTCGGGGGTATGTCAAGCAGATCGTAGAGTGGAAGATGTAGAGACATAGCAAGAATTGTGAAAAGATCCTTGGGATTCTTACAGGATCTTGTTTGTAATTCGTTCCATGCGTCGATGAAGTGAGCAACCCTGCTCCAGTCTGCTCGTGTAGGTGTATATTCATCGCCAGAGAATTCCGTCGAGCTGTTGGCCGCCAACACAGAATCATGGTAGAGACCGTCGCTGTAGAGTTCTTTTGGGTTAGGAAACCAGGGGCTCAGTGCACCCATATAATCCCGCATGAGGGTCTCCGCAAGCTGTGTTTGAAGGGTACGGTCGCGTCTCGTCTTGTGTTCGATGAAGCGTACCATTGCAAAGTTTGAATTCCAAAGACCTGACCTGAATTCTTCCCAGCAACGATGATCGAGGCCAATCTTTCTTGGATCAATTGATCCATCAACAAGTTGTATGCTACATTTTATACTGTGGGCCCCCTCTTGATATGTCCAAGCCCTTGTGGCCCAGTTACATCCAAGTGCTCTAGCAAGGATCTCTGTCATATCGGAGGCACCAAGCCTGAGTGTGCGCATTTCCGCATCAAGCACCAGAACTTGCGCTGCCCCGGCAAATACAGCAGGTATTTTTTCGATAGCCGTACGTCGTAAACGCTTGAGAACCGCCTTATCCACTCCCGACATATCTTTAGTCGGGATACACAGGACATCCAGCCAGAAGAGGCTCGAGGAATGTCCATCAGCGGTCCGTAGAAATGGAAAAGCAGCTTTCAGACCATTCGTAAAACCAAGATTACCCATTAGGAACTGACACCTCTCAAACAGCATGGCCGAAGAGAAGCCTTCACCATGGACCGGTAGGTCTGCGAGGTTGTGAGCGATCTGCTCTAGCTCGCATGAGTAAACACCATTCTCCTTAATATTTCCTAACCCGTCGGCCCAAGTGTGTGATATCGCTATATACCGGCTTCTGGTCGTCGCTGGTTCGAGATCGATGGATATATGCCCAGACCCATCCTGAGTAATGCGCACGAGGGGAATCCTCCCAGCTTCTAGAATGGCGATAAGCTTGTCCGGCGGAGAAAGCTGGAGTTGACAACTACATCTGGAGTGGAGATGTTGAGGCTCATCGACCGGCCGTTCGTGGACCACGGTTGCATCACAAGTGGGCGCCGAACAACGCCGATGGTCCAGTCCCCGAGGATGGCGCCGCGTCATCTGTGACATATGGTAGAGATGCAAAAACCCAAGTCTCTGGCAAAATCCAGGAAATCTTGACGGACACCATCCACAAGATTTCAATCTATCGAGGACGAGCCGCAGAGATGGAACAACACTACCAGTCATGTATTCCTGTATTGTTCCGAGCGCTGGCTTGATGGGTGTATTCTGTGTAAGGCTCGCCAGCGCATCCGCAAGGATTCTCGTGGATAGGGCGACCTCGGGAACAGGACCGTCTTGAGCACAAGGAAGACGTTCCAAGGTGTCAAGCTGCTCTCTCACTAAACAAGTCATTGCACCAATGTCTAATTCCTGCAGGCGACTTCTGTGGACCTTGGTAACCACACTATTTGCGATTATTTTAAGTGATACGTACGGAACCTCCCTTCCATCAACGGGTCGCAACACGCTAAGCGCGCTTATATCTGGGGTACGTCCCAAATACTCCGCCAGCAGCCCGAAGAATAGCCATGATTGAATCAATCGCGCCAGTTTATCGGATGAAATAGCTGGGTCGATCGGTACTTGGAACCCATGCCTCTCTGGGAATGTCCGGAAATCGTGAGAGCCAGGAATGTTATACGGGATGATATCCAGGAGGGGCACGTCAAGGGGTGGGCTAGCGGAGGATAGCGGTATTGGCACAATATCCATGTTCCAGCTTGTGACAGCTCTGCCTCTCCCCTTCCGTTTGTGTGTATATATGTGTATATAGGGCTGTGCGTGGGGGGATGGTGGAGTAGGTGATGAGACCCGGACAGCACCAACTGAAGGATATACGGCTGAAGAAGGATAAATTATCAGGTGGACCCTCTAAGAGATCTGTGAGACCCTGACATCACATACAGAAGCATATAACTGAAGAAGAAGTGTATTAAAGGTTGCCTGACCTCAAGAAGGTCCTTGCTAGAAAGTGAAGGTAGCGAACCCTCCTTTTATACACGTAAATACAGCTGTGGCTGAGAGGAAAAGGTACCAGGGGTGCATAAAGTAATCTCCGCTAGGGCTGACTGGCGTTGTTAGGTCTGACAAGATCCTAGCAAGAAAGTGAGGGCAGCGAAACCTCCTTTTAATACACGTATACACAGCTGTCGCTGAGGGAAAGGGATAACCGGAGATGTTAAAAACAATCTCCACGAGTCGCTGATGAGCACTAAGCCACGGCGTCGCTTGGCCTGACACATGTCGGGTTCTTTTTTTTTGTGTGTGTGTGTGTGTTTCCCCCTTCTCGATCGGTAAAGGATTGATGATGGATAGGTTCCAGGCTTTGGAGGCGCTGGAGATAACCAAATCTTTACAGGTTGAGTTCTGTCTATCCGAATAGGATAATCTCCGATCGCCTCCAGATCACCATCTTAGAAGGGCACGTAGAAAAATGGCGGTTAGGGTGCTTGGAAGGTATCAGCAGTGCGGAAATGCTAAGCACAGAATCAGGAATATTAGACTAGAACACATAGCGAGGCGGGGGACTTGTGAAATCTCCGTGTTGAGGGATGAGCTGTGGTCCAGCCTTGTTAAGTTCGTTACCTAAACAATAAAATCTGCATGCAAAAAATAGCTCAATATTAATCCGATCTTACTGAGCCACCTCACCGCCGATCTGTAAAAGGTTCGGGAAATGATCAGACAAAGTCCCCAGGATATCAGCCTATTAACTTAGGACAGGATTTGTCGGCTAGCAGGGGGTGCTCTAGCACCCCATATACGGAAGATTCCCTCTGATCGGAACATATATGTTCCGGGACTAGATCACCTTAAAGTGCAGTGCGCGTTCTAGAGCACCTGCAACTAGTCATCAATACACATACAACTGATGTCCCTTATATCTGACAGGATTTATCCGTTTTAAGCAACCGGTTACAAATAGGTGTGACGAAAATCGTAATTATGCACCAGCCTTTTCCATTAACAAACGGATAATGACTTTACTTCTTCCTGGGTTTAGTTTATTTTTCAAGTCCGGCCAGGTGGGTCGGCGAATAGCAAAGGGCGCCCCAGGCAAGAGGGAATTTCACATGGCGGTTTGAAAGGCGCACAGACCGGGCCCATAGCTCGCTTCCACCGCTCGAGTAGCCACCGAGTGCATACGTTACCTCAGCTAGCTCAGGCCTCTCTGACTCGTTTTTCCAATTTCTTTATTCAAGTACCGCTCCATAACGATAAATAATAACTAATGAAATCCAATTCCCCGTAAGGAACTACCAGAAATTCAATTTTAATTATAAAAAAACATTTATTTTATACGTTTAATTTTTTCTAAAGAATTATAATAATTTAATAACGTATCACACAAGCTTTTCGAATGCATAAGCTTTTCGAATAGTTTTTAGCTGTGACGGCTAGGCGGTTTAACCAACTATTAAACTTTAGTCGTACGGGTTTATGTTAGCAGGAGTATTGTCACGGGCCAAGGGCCCTAGTGGAGGGATTAGCGTAGCGCTAATCCCGTGGCTCCTGTATATATAGCTAGCTGCTCCCACGCATCTTCTTAGCTGTTCCCTAGATTTCTCAATAGACCTGTTGTGGCCCATATCCTTAGTGTTATGACCTAACGGTCTTGGCTTCTTTTCAGACGGTCGGAACCACGAAAAGGTCAGTTCCGACCCAAGCCAAAACGTTACGTAACTGGCTTAAAGGTCTCAAGGCGCCAAGCACCTTAAGCCCCTTGAGCCAGCAAAAGGGCTCAAAGGTCTTAACGGGCTTAAGGGTTTAAGCCGCTTAAGCACCTTAAGCCAAAACAAAAATATATACGTTCGTTATTCCATAATTTAAATAACTTTAACTTATAATATAATATCGTTACTTAAAGCACTTTTAATATTACGAAACATAATACGTTACTATATTTATTACTTAAATTCTTACGATATTTCTATTAATATAAATCCGTTAATTTGAGGTTTAATAATTAATTAAACCGTATAACCGTTATACGTTATAAATTTTTATTTAATAATACCGTTAAACTTTAAATAATATTTAATATTATTAAAATGTCGATTAACATTTAAAAAACCTTTATTTAATAGTTTTAAGCTCGAATTCGGGAATTGGAAAAAATATTTTGACAAATTAGGGTTACGTTATTTGCCTAACTTTTTTTCGCCCGTATAAAATTTAAGAAATTGGAACCTTATAATAAAAAAAGTAACCCTTAAACCTTTTTAATTTAAGTACAAATTTACCTTTATTTTTTAAATCTTAATAATTTAACGAATATAATCTTAGCAGTAAAAATATGCCTAACGGAAAATGCGGTTAATTAATTTTAGCTTATTATAAAAATTTTCCTAAAAATAAAAAATTTAAATAAGAAAGATTTTATTAATAAAATCTTTTTATTTTATATTAATTTTAAAAATACAATATATGATAATTTCGGTAATTCGGATAAAAAATGATTTACGGTTTAATAATTTTTATAATTTTGATAAAAGAATTTGCATTTAAATACGCCGTAATTTTCAAAAGTTTTACGGTTAAAACAGGATAAAGAAATAATAAAGCCGATATTTTTATTAAAATATTTTACAACAAACTAAAAAATAATATAAAAAATAAAATTATTCGGATTAAGCAATTAATTACTTTAAACCGGTATATTATAAAAGCAATTAAAATTAATAATCGACAGTTTAAAAAACGATAAGAAAAAAATAATATATTTCGCATTTAAGATATAAATTTAATTAAGGAAAAAAACGAAACGTACTTTTTATTTTTTTACGAAACGGCGCCAAAGTTTATGGAATTCGGCATTACCTATAAATAAAATTAAAACCAGATTAAATGCTTTAATTATGGCAAAATAGGACATAAGGTTTATAAATATAAAAAGCTTAAAAAATTACGATAAAATAACTGGATCCTTATACCGGAAAAATAATCTAGGAATAAATAAGAAAACGATAATAAAATTATTAAGATAATTTAAGCTAAATATATATTAAGCTTATAACAACAGGTTTAATAAAAATTATTACGATAAAGAATTCGACGAAAAATATAAAAAAACCAGAAAATTAACTTAATAAATATCGCGAATATAATAAAAAGTATTATAAGGATAATTACGCAAATATTAAAATTAGATAAAAGAAATCTGTCCCGGAAATCCTAATCGATACGGCAGAATATATACCACCATATATTGTCGACGACGAAAATATCCCGATTACGAAAAATAAAAATAATATATTTATAAACGAATTACCCGTATATATTATAAAAAGTTCGATTTTCCAAATCGTATCGGAAATAATAAAAACGATAAGTAATAATATCGACAGTTTCGAACTATATCCCTAGAAAATATTTAATAATTAGCCGAAATAAAAAGCTGGTTTAACGGAAAGTAATACCCGCAAGAAAACCCTTTTTGTTATTATAAATAATATAATTATTAAACGGAAAAGGAATTAATTTAACGTACGGTTAAGAAATATTGTCAGAAAGTTATTACAGATTTCCATTTTTAGTTGGTATTTATTATAAATCTCCAGAAAAAAAAGTTACTAAAAATACGTTAATTTATAAAAGATTTCTGGAACGATAATTAAAATAATGCATAATAGGATATAATCGTAAACATAAAAAAAATTTATTTAATAAAAAGAATTGCAAAAGAATTAAGAAAAATTAATACGGTTCGAAAAAACAATATGTCGATAATAACAATAAATATAGTAGCTTAACGCGTTAAACGAAAAAATACAAATAACGCTTAATAAATTCCAATAGGAATTAAAAAAAATAACATATAAAAAAGCCGCAAAATAACGAAATCTAGAAAAATTAAAAGAAATTCCCAAAAAAGTTTTAAATGCGACGATAAAAAATATTAATAATTTTAATACTTTGGAAATACGATTAAAACTATATTAATATATTATAATAATAAATTATAAAGCTTTAAGCGGAAATTATATTATACCGGATATAATTAATAAGTTTCAATTGCTATGGAAATATAAATCAAAACCCTATATAATAATAAATGCCGAAAACCAAGAATTCGCCTATAATAACGGAAATATTATACGCAAAATTAATTATTTCGAAATTTTTATTTAAAAACGATATTAGATAATTAATTTCGATATCGTTTTATTCGAGAATTACGATATAAAATTAGGATTATCATAAATACGCCAGTACGGAATTTTGATTAACGGAAAAATTAGCTACATAAAGTTTATTTTATTTTTTAACAATAAACGAAAAAGAAAATTCAGATCTTAATATTTAATCGATAATAACAACGAATATAAATGTAAAAATACGATAAATACCTTATTACCTAAAAAAATAAAATATAAAAAAACGGATATTAAAGAAAAATATAACATATCGTTATTGTTATTAAAACGAAATTAAAGTAATTAAATAACGATTTAAAAAAAAATAACAGCCCTAGGAATTAAAAAATTTAACTATTATATTACCATAATACTATAAATACGAATAACTCTTTAAAAAGGAACTCGATACGAAATTACCGGAATATTGTAAATAGGATTATGAAATAATCCTTAAGGAAAGATTTTCGATAAATTTTTACCTTATTTATAATTTTAACGGAAACAAATTACGTATTTTCAAAAAATACCTGGAAAATCGATTACAAAAAAAATAAATTCGACTTTAAAATTACTAATAAAATACCTAATATTTTTCGTATCAAAAAAACGAAAAACTACGATTTATGGTTAATTATCGATAATTAAACGACGTTATTATTAAAGATAGAATATTATTATCCCTGATTACGGAAATAAAAAACCGATTTTACGGAATTAAATAATTTATAATATTCGATTTCAAAAATAAATATAACTTTATTAGGATTAACAAAATATAAATAAAAAATAACTTTTAAAACGAAATACGAATTATTTAAATATTTAGTTATATTAATAAGATTTACGAACGTATTAATAATTTTTTACCGGATAATAAATTATGTATTACGAAAATACTTTAATATTTTCGTCGGTTACTATTTCGACAACATTCTTATTTTTTCGGAAACGGAAGAAATATACGCAAAATATATTTATAAAGTTTTCCAAGCTTTATAAAACGCTAGGTCATTAGTTAACGTAAAAGGAAATTAATTTTATATAGAAATTATAAAATATTTAGAACATATTATTATTCCAGAACATATTAAAATAAACTTTAAAAATCGTTATAATTACAAAATGGCAACCGTTAACGATAATTAAAAAAGTATAAGTATTTTTTAAATTCGCTAATTATTATAAGAAGTTTATTCGAAACTTTAGTAAAATAATTATATCTTTAACGAATTTTACGAAAAAAAAAGTTCAAATAAATGTTAAATGCGGAAAAATTATTTTAAAATATTAAGGATACGATTATTAACGAACTAATATTAATTATATACGATTTAAACCGCCCCGTTAAATTAAAAACCGATATTTCGAATTACGCGTTAAACGTAATAATCGGATAACGAAATAATTAAGGCAAATTATACCTTATTATATTTTTTTCGTATAAGTTAAAAGGAACCGAATTTAATTACGGTATTTTAAATAAGGAGTTTATGGCCATTATTATGGTATTTTGAAAATTTAAGTATTTCCTAAAGAAAAACTTATATTAAATTAAAGTTTATATAGATTATCAAAATTTTACCCGATTTACCACGACCAAAAAGCTTATAGGACGATAACTTTATTATGCGGAAAAATTGGCAAATTTCGATTTTATTATTATCTATAAAAAAGGCTTAAAAATGATAAAACAAACGCCTTAAGCAAATAACCAGGTTTCGAAAAAAAATTAATTAAAATTAGTTATATAATTTTTAATACTATTATAAAAGGATATTTTCGTTTATGACAAATTACGATAATTCGGGTAATATTTAGCAATATATATTAGAAAATCCAATAATATAACGACGATTTCTTAAAAAACTAAAAAACGAACAAAATATAAATTTTAAAAAAATACCAAAAAGATTTAGTGTGAAAAATATACGAATATTAATTACATAAATATCCAAAGATTTATAAAACCTTAAAAAAGCTTTAACATATATATTCTTTTTTTACAATAAAATTAACAATACAAAAAATTATACCGTAATACTATATTTACGCCAAGGTAAAGGCTTAATAATATAAGCTATACAGAAAATTATAATTATTATTAATTATAAAACAACTATAGTATTTAATTATATTCGATTTTATTATTAAATTTTTTATATTAAAAAATTTAATTATAAAAATATATTACGATAATATTTTCGTAATCGTCGATTGATTTACGAAATTTTCCTATTTCTTACCATATTATAAGAATATAAACGCCGAATAACTAATATATATTTTTTTTAAATATATTTTCAATATATACGGATTATTAATAAAAATTATATTAAATAAAACATTAATATTTGTATCGAAGTTTTAGCAAAGTTTAATAATATAAATTAACCTAAATTATAAATTATTTAATATACTTAAATTATACATAAATAAATAAATAAAATAAATAAATTAAACCTTAGAAATTTATTTACGATATTATATTAATTATAAGCAAAATAATTAGGTTAAAAATTGTTAATCGTATAATTAGCTTATAATATTAATTATTACGAAAGCATTAAGATAATATTAATAAATGCTAATTTTGGTTTTATTTTAAAAATTTATAAAAAAATACGTAACGATAATCCGATTAATATTAAAATAATTCTTACGTTAAAATAATTACGATAATTATATTAAGAAATAAAGATAAAACTAGATTTTAAATAAAATCAAATATATAAATATTATAACTAAAAAAAATTAAAAGGATTAATTTTCGAAAAATGGAATATAGTTTTTTTCGTTACTAAAAATATTTAGATAAAAAAAACTTAATAAAAAACTTGATTTCAAATATATCGGTTTATATAAAATTGCCAAAAAAATCTTAGAAAATAATTATTCCTTGGAATTTTTATTAAAAATTAAACTTTATCTAATTTTTTATATTTCCTTATTCGAATTAACGGCAGATATAATTAAAATATATATAGCATAAAACGATATAAAAATAAAAAACGAATAAGTATATAAAGTGGAGAAAATAATCGATATATAAAAATAAAACGGATTTACCTAATACCTAATGAAATAAAAAAAGTACCTAAATTCCGAAAATACCTAGAAATTTATTAAAAATCTTATTAATACATAACGTTTATTAAAAAAAATTTATTAATAATAACGGATACGTCCTAATTAACGGCCGACCAATTAGTAACCGGGATATCGGGCCGGTTGGCCGCAACCTGCATTAACATAATAACTATAACGGCGGCCTCCAACTGTTATTGTTCTTTTTCGACATATTTAAATTCTTCCATAATTTCCGTACCCTAAATATTGCGACGAAATATTTCTATATTACGGCGACGAAAAACCCGCCTTTATTTTTACAAACGGTCCAATTTGTTAACAGCAGTACGGAACGTTTTATAAACTTATTCCTTTTTATGTTTTAAACGGTCTTTCTCGTTAAGAAATTTCTGATGTTTAGCTTTCGAAAAACCAAAAATATTATAAGGACCCCTATAATAAATATATTGCGCACATTTTAAAAATCCTTAAGCAATTTTGTATTCCGCATTTTTTTTATAACGGGAATAAAAAGGTATTTCGAAACCAAAACGTTTAATATATTTTAAAAAAAAATTAAAACGTTAATACGTTTACAGGAACGAAATTTTTTAATTCGGCCTAATATAATAAATATATAAAAAGGAAAATTATTTACCGAAATTAATAAATAAATAATTTAATTTTTAAAGACAAAAATCCTAAAAGGGAAAAGATCGTATTATAACCTAACGGTTTTAACTTTTTTTCAAACGGTCGGAATTACAAAAAGGTTAGTTCCGACCTAAGCCAAAACGTTACGTAACTAGCTTAAAGATCTTAAAGCGCTAAATACCTTAAACCCTTTAAGCCAGCAGAAAGGCTTAAAAGGCTTAACGGGCTTAAGGGTTTAAGCCGCTTAAACACCTTAAACCAAGATAAGGATATATACGTTCGTTATTCCATAATTTAGATAACTTTAGCTTATAATATAATGTCGTTACTTAAGGTACCCTTAGCATTACGAAACATAACACGTTACTGTATTTATTGCTCAGATTCCCACGATACTCCTGCCAACATAAACCCGTCGACTTAAGGTTTAATAGTTGGTTAAACCGCATAGCCGTCACACTTAGCTACTACATATGCAGCCCCTTACAAGTATCGTGGGATATTAAGCAATAAATACAATAACGTAGTACGTTTCGCAATACTAAAAGTACCTTAAGTAACGATATTTTATTACAAGCTGAAAGTATTTAAATTATGGAAATAACGAATATATTATACTTAATTTTCCGACCTTGTCGAACCTGGCTTTATGAACTTTACGATAGATCCTATCAAGCCTAGCTCTATGGGCTTTACAATAGATCCTGTTAAACTATTACGTAACTCGACCCACATGGCTTAGTCATCATTTTTTTTTGTTGCGACCGTTTCTGGAGGCCGCAGCTCGTTAAGTTATAATACGATCCTCCTTTTTTATAATTTTTGTCCTAAAAATTTCTTTTTTATAAGTTTTTTTTTGCCATTATATCGGGTTATATTAAAAACCGATTCATAAAAAAACAAATAGGAAAATAACTTATTTAAACTTATTATTTTTCGAATTATATATATATTTATATATTTATATTATATTTGTTACGAATTATTATTTTATCCTATATTTTGTCAGATTTTTCTTAATATAAAAAATACGTAACGCCGAATTAAGGCCTTTATAATGTTAACGTTTTTTTTACTTTATAACTTGAAAAATTTATTTTTAATTATCTTAGAGTTAAAACAAAATTGAAAAAGGCTAAAAAAAAAGAATAAGCGTAAGCCAAAATTCGTCGACTGCGAAAACAAAAAGAATTATGGGCCGATCGTATAGCATATATGCTATTTTACGGGTTTCGGTCCCTAAAGAAATTGGATAAGTTGGAACGTTAAAAAAATAGGCCGAACTAAAGGCCGCTAAGGCTACGTCGACAAGGGCCGCGCCTTTTTTCGACTGGTTTAACCTTAAATTTACCGATTAATTATTTATTAATTAGGGGACCTTTAATCTCGTTACATTTGGCGTTATTAGTAAAAAATCTTTAATAAATGCTAGACGCCAATAAAACTCTTAGCAAGTTCCCAAATATTTTTAGAATCCGAGTACTTTTTTTACTTAATCAGATACCGGGTAAATCCGTTTTGTTTCCATATATCGAAATTTTTTTTATCTTATATATTTATGCGTTTTTTTATTTCTATATCGTTTCATGTCGTAGATATCTTAATTATATTTGTTATTAATTTAAATAAAGAAATATAAAAAATTAAATAAAATTGAATTTTTGATAAAAAGTTCAATTAATAATTTTTTTAGGGTTTTTTTAATAATATGATAGAAACCAATATATTGAAAATCGAATTATTTGTTAGGCCGTTTTATTTAAATATTTTTGGTAATAAGGAAAATTATTTTCCCTTTTTTAAAAATTAATCTTTTTAATTTTTTCTGGTTAAATATTTATTTATTTAATTCCTTACGAATTTTAATTGTGTTTTTATTTCTTAATATCATTATCGTAATTATTCTTATTTAAAAATTACTTTGATATTAATTTAATAATAGTCGCGCATTTTTTTATAAACCTTTGAAATAAAACCAAAATTTGCGTTTATAAATATTATTTTAATATTTTCGTAATAATTAATATTATATCGTAATTAAGTAACAAATACTTTTTCAATTTAATTATGTTATTTATAATTAATATAATATTTTAAATAAATTTTTAAAGTTTCATTTATTCATTTTATTTATTTATCCGTTTAATAATTTGTAATTTAGGCTGATTTGTTTCATTAAGCTTTACTAAAACTTAAATGCAAATATCGATCCTTTATTTGAAATAATTTTTATTAATAATCAGTATATGCTAAAAATATGTTTAAAAATATATATTATTTATTTAGCATTTATATTTTCGTAATATGGTAAGAAATAAGAAATTTTCGTAAATCGATCGACAATTACGAAAATAATATTATAATATATTTTTATAAATAGATTTTTTATATTGAAAATTTGGTAATAAAGTTAAATATAATTAAATTTTATAGTCGTTTTGCGATTAATAATCGCTATAGTTTTTCGTATAGCGTATATCGTCGAGCTTTTTTTCTAGCGTAAATATCGTATTATTATATAATTTTTTACATTATTAATTTTATTTAAAAAAGAAATATATGCGTTAAAGCCGTTTTCGAGTTTTATAAATCTCTGAATGTTCGTATAACTAATATTCGTATATATTTCGTATCAAAGTTTTTCGATATTCCTTTAAAATTTATATT
The DNA here is from genome assembly GCA_004154925.1 of Monosporascus cannonballus. Classification (NCBI taxonomy): domain Eukaryota; kingdom Fungi; phylum Ascomycota; class Sordariomycetes; order Xylariales; genus Monosporascus; species Monosporascus cannonballus. The sequence continues at coordinate 364,634 of QJNS01000034.1, read as the reverse complement.
TTATTCGTTATTTAATTTTCTAAAAGATTATCGTTATGTTGCTGGATTTTCTAATATATATTAAAGGTATTGCCCGAATTGTTGCAATTTGTTACGGACGTAAATATCTTTCTATAATAATATCGAAAATTATATAACTAATTTTAATTAATTTTTTTTCGAGATCTGATTTTTTGCCTAAAATGTTTGCTTTATTATTTATTAATTTTCATTTTGTAAATAGTAACGAAATCGAAGTTCGCCAATTTTTTCTCATAACCAAATTATTGTTTTGTAATTTCCTTAATCGTAATAAATCTAGTAAGATTTTGATAATTGGTATAAATTTTGGTTTAATACAAGTTTTTCTTTAGGAAGTACATAAATTTTCGAAATTTTATAATAATGGCCATAAATTCCTTATTTGAAATACCGTAATTAAATTTGGCTCCTTTTAATTTGTACGAAAAGAATATAATAAGGTACAATTTGCTTTAATTATCCTATTATGCGATTATTATATTTAACGCGTAATCCGAAATATCGGTTTTTAGTTTAACGGGACGGTTTAAATCGTATATAATTAATATTTATTCGTTAATAATCGTATCCTTAATATGTTGAAATGTTTTTTCTGTTTCGGATATTTATTTAATTTTCTTTTCGTAAAATTTATTAGGGGTATAATTATTTTATTAAAATTCTGAATGAATTCCCTGTAGTAATTAGCGAATCTAAGGAATACCTGTAATTTTTTGACCGTTATTAGCGTTTGTTATTTTGTGATTGCAGCGATTTTCTTGGAGTTTATTCTAATATGTCCTAAGGTAATAATATATCCTAGATATTCTATTTCCTGTATATGGAACTGACTTTTTTCTGCATTAATAAATAACTTTACGTCCTGTAAAGCTTAAAGAACTTTATAAACGTATTTTATATATATCTTTTCCGTTATTGAAAAAATCAGAATGTCGTTAAGGTAGCAAATAATAAAAATATCGAGGTATTTTCGTAATATATGGTTAATTATCTGTTAGAAGATTATTAGTATATTCTTAAATCTTATTAACGTAACTAGGTACTTAAATAATTTATATTTCGTTTTGAAAGTTATTTTTTATTCGTATTTTCTTTTAATTTTAATAAGATTATATCCGTTTTTGAAGTCGAATGCTGTAAATTATTATGTTTCGTAAAGTTGGTTTTTTATTTGCGTAATTAAAGGTAATAATATTCGATTCTTAATAATAATATCGTTCAGTTATCGATAGTTAATTATAAGTTACAATTTTTCGTTTTTTTTCCGTACGAAAAATATAGGGTATTTTGCTAGTAATTTCGAAAATCGAATTTATTTTTTTTTGTAACCGATTTTTGTAGATATTGTTTAAAAATGCGTAATTCGTTTCCGTTAAAGTTATAAATAAAGTAAAATTTTGTCGAGGATCCTGTTTTGAAGATTATTTTTGTAAGATAATGGATAGCTGTGAGCTGGGTAAGGTGATCTCCGACCAGTCGTAAAGCAGATTTTAAGAAGTAATTGTATTAGGTTACTTCCATCTGGCGTTTCCTATTAGCTGCCAGATGGTGGATTTATATTAGTAAATAAGTCGGTGGTTGATCGGTGGTTAATCGGTGGCTGGTCGGTTACCAGCCTTATCCTTATAAGGGCTGTATTTTTATAATTACTTCCCTTTTTTAAATTGTTAATTTTTAATAATATTATTATTAAATTAATATAATGTATTTTACAAATTTAATTACGTATGCTTGCCTATAATTTACCGTTATATTATGTTATAAATAATTGCCGTAATAATTAATATATGTTATATTACGTAATTAATTATATTCTGCCAAATTTCTTATTACAATCTGTTTTTAATTTTACTTTGTTTACCTTTTTTTCTTTCTTCTTTTTCGCGCTAATATCTTTATTCTTTTTATATATGTGTTCCGTTCGATTTTCCGTTTTTTTTATTTTTATTTTATTTTTTCCAATTATTTTGCGTATTATATCCGTTCGTTATATTTTTTTTTCGTAAACAGTTTTAAAAAACATGGTATTTCGATATTAAGAAGGATTAGGAATTTTTTAAATATTATCCTTTCGACGCCAATAATAAAATAAATATTAGTTATATTGCGGGTAATAATAAGCCGTACTATATTTACGTAATATAAGGTTATTTCGATTACCGTACGGTTTACGTTTAGGTTTTGGACGTTTTAAATTACGTCGTAACTAATTATGATTATAAGACTTTTCGTATGATAAGTAATTATTTTTAATATTATTAATATCGTTATTTAATTTCCGTTTAAATTTCGATCGTTTTTAAAAGTACTGCTTAAATAATTTTTTAATTCGGTACCGATAATTAGGAATTAATTAACGAATTCGAAAAAGTTCGTACTATAAGTACTTAATACGAACGTTCCGATATGGTTGCAGTTAGTCGTTAATTTAATATTTTTCGCGAAGGCAAATTTGCTTTTAATATAATTATTATTAAAAAATATTATTTCCTTAATATAATTAAAATTAATTTCCGATTATCCGTTATAAGTACGGAAATCTAATTTTAATATTATTTTATCGGTTTTTAAATTTAAATCCTTTTTATAAATATTACGGTTTTTTTTATTATTTTGCGATTAATTTCTAATTAAGCGTAATCTTAAGGTATTTTTATAAATAAGGTAATTTTCGAAGGCCGTTATGTCGTTACGTTTTCTGTTTATAAATATGTTTTGCTCGTTTTTTAACGTTTTACCGAAATTTTAATATTTATTAATAATTATAATTAAAAAATGGTTTTATCCGGCAAAACTATTACTAAACTTATATATATTAAGCATTTTAGAAATAACGCCTTATTTCCAATTAATAATAAATTATATTCCGGTTATCTGGGCCTTAATTTTCGAAAAAAAAATAAAACGTTTTTAAGTTTTTTCCGGATTATATGCTTAATAAATTTAATAAACGTATTTGCTTTTTGCCGTTATATATTTTTTGATTACTTTCCGATATTCTTATATTAATTTCCTTAATACGCTTATTAAGGGCTAAATAATATAAAACTTAATAATTAAACGCGAAATTTTATTTTCGAAATAAAAGTTTAATTTTTTTTGCGTTATTTATAAATTTCCAATTAATATATAATAAAAAAATTATTTGTTAAAAGTTTAAAAATAATTATGTAATTAAGTAATATTTTAATATTAATATTTTAATTTTACTTAAAAACTTTTTTATAATTTTTATAATTATTAGGTAATTAATTTCCGATTAGGTTATTATTGTTTTACGGTGTTTGAGTTGTTTTACTTTTTATATATATATTTAATTTCTTTTCGTAATGTTATAATATTTTAAATATATATTCAAAATATTTTCGGGGTTTTACATATTATATTCGGCGGGCCAGCTTTTTTATTTAATTAGATATTTATATTATTTCCGGTTATTTCGATAACGGATAATATTTTTTATTATTTATTTTTTTTATTCCTTTATTAAATCCGGTAACGTTATTTGGATATCGCCCTGTTCCCGGTTATGTTACGGTTTTAATAAGGATATTAAAAATATATTATGTATTTGTTAATATTTGATTAAAAAAATTATTTTATATGTTTAGGAACATATTTATTTTTTAATTATAATTTGGACATAAATAAATATAATTTTTTTAGTTCTAAATTTAAGGTTTTTGATTAATAAATTTCCTTATTGTCTTAATTAGAATTTTATAGACGTATAACGTTAATTATAATATTTTTTCTGGGTTGTTATTATTTTTTCTTAATATTTATATATTATTTGATAAATAGCTGCCATTTTTTCGAAACGTTTTTTAATCTTTTATATTTATTTTTTAAAGTTTTATAAGAAATAATTTATTATTTTTAAATAATATTTATATAAGGTTTTAAATAAAAAACAGTTAATAAAAAAGTTTTGCGTATTATTAAAGGCAAATTTTATATTTCGTAATAACTTTATTTTATTATATTAATATTTATTAACGTAATTACGAAAATAATATTTTATAACTTAATAAATGCGTTCCGTTTATTTATTGGTTTACGGATAATCAGTAGTCGATATTTCCCGCTTTATATTTCGTTCTTTATAAAATTCCGCTCAAAGTTAATTCGTTCATAATTTGTTTTTATTATTAATATTTTTGGCTGGTATACCGAATTTGCATTTAATTTTCTTATAAAGTAATTAGGTTAATTTGGCTATAATTAAGGTTTTAACCGTAAAAATAAATAATCTTAATTTCGTAAAGCGGTTGACGATTACCAAAATTGCATTATATTTTAACTTAATTAAACTTAGGTTTTTGAAAAATCCCCTAATAAAATTTAATAAGATTTTTTAAAAAGATGATTTAAATAATGGTAGGAACTATAATTATTTATATGGTTTATAACGTAATTTAATTATGTTTTAGCAATTTGGATATTATTTAATATATTTTCGGATATTATTTGTTGTATTTTTCTAATAAAACCTTTTGGTTATTAATTTTAATATACGGATATATTTTATATATTTATCTTTTGAAGTATTATGATATTAATTAATTAATTATTTCCGTAAAGCATTTTATAACGGAATTATAAATATATTCCGATAATATAAAATTTTATTTAAATCCAGGAAATATTTTCCTTTTATTTTGGTTTGGCGTCCAGTTCTTCGTATTAATTCCATAATATTTAAGTTTTTAATTTGTAATTTTCGAACCTGATCGTAAAACTGTTAGGGAATTTTTAGCTAAAATGCCGTTTCGTTCTTAAATAACTTTTTTGCTAAAGGACGTAAAACGTACTAATTATAAATAGTAATTCTAATATTAATTTCGTCCTTTTTAAATTTTTCGGAATTCAATTATGATATAGTTATAATTTACGGTTACCGTTATTTAACCGTTAATCGTATTACTGTTACGATTTGCGTTTATATTATTATTCGTGAGTAATAGGTTCGGCAAGTATATAATTTTTTGTTTTTTTCTTTCGAAAATCTTTTGCAATTATATAACGCAAATTTCCCTTTTTGTATGCGGATAATAATTATTTAAATTTCCGTTACTTAAAACCTATTTAGCAATTTTATAACGAACGAATTTTACCTTATTTTTATAAGGTCTTTTGCTTTTTTACAATATTTTAAATCGTATTATATATTTGTAACCGTTTTTCGTACGTTTTCCGGCATATTATTCCTAAGTTCGAATTTTTTTAAATAACCTAAGGATTATGTTTTTATACGCGATTTTTCTTAATATGTAATCCGGACGTTTAAATAATTTATTTGCCGCGTTAATAATATCCGATTAATATTAAATCTTAAAATTAAATTACGTAAAACGGTAAATTTATTAGGTTAATTTTTCTTTAAGGTTATGCGCCAGCGCCTTTATTATATTTTTTAGTATTATATAATCGATTAGTATTAAAATTTCTTCTTTATATTTTTAAAGTATTATAATTAATATTTTAAATTTTTTGTAATCGCCAATAGTTTTTATTACTTTATAACTTATCATTTTTCGGTTAAATATAATTTTCGCAATTAATATATAATTAAGCGCTAATATTTTCCGTATTTTTATAAAAATTTCCTTAATATGATTTTTATTAAGATATTTATTTTAACCCTAATATTTTTGGCATTATTTTAATATTGAAAAATGGTCGCCGATTAAAAAATATTTTTTAAGTTTTAAAACACCTTTTTAACTTTTTCGGATTACCGGAATTCCGTTATTTTTCTTTTGCTTTGCGCCTTTTCTAAAAATTTAATAATAGGTTCGGTAATACGCAAATAATGGGAGATAAATTTCCGATAAAAGTTTACAAATTTCAAAAATATTTAAATATTATAAATTAATTTTGGCTTTGGCCATATTTCGATAATATTAACCCGTCGGCGCTTTATTTTTAAGCTATTAAAATTAATTATAAATTTTATAAATTTTAATTTTGTTTTTGAAAAATTCGCATTAAAATATGTTGGCAAATAATGACTGTTATAACAGCCGTTCGTAAATTAATTAAAAACATTTCGTATATTTTTTGTATTATTTTAATAAATAATTATATTATTTAAATATATTATATATATATAATTAATTAATTTAATTAATATTTTATGCATATAGGCCTGGAATATAATTAACGCGTTAATGAAGCTAAATAATATAATTATATATATAAATTGCTTATACCGTATTCAGAAAGCAGTTTTTTTTAAACCGTTCTTTTTAATTTTAATATGGTAATAAATATTATTAAAATTAATTTTCAAAAATACCATAATTAAATTTAGGCGTTTTATTATTTTTAAAATTAAAAATAAAAGATATTAATGTTTTATCGTTACCCGATTTAACCTTTTATAATTAATATATAATTAAAAATAATTATCCTTTTTGGGTATAAATAATATTAATATTTTTACGTTCGTTTTCGAATAATATATCCGGCCTATTTTTAAATTTTCTCGGATATATTTTTCGAATATTTTCTTTTAGGCCTCCGAAATAATGTTAATTAAGTTAAATAAAAACGTTTTCTTTGGGATTAAATTTATTATATATTTTGCCTTTAATTATTGAAATATTTCTTTTATTATTTCTTCGGAATATATTGGCCGGAAATTCTTTAAGCATATAAGAAAATGAATTAATCCTTATTTTTGTTATTTTCCGAATTCCGGGATATTTAATTTTTTAATTAAATTTATTAAATTAATAATATAAATTTATTTACCGTAAAACGTTAGGTTTACGATTTCTTATTTATTAATCTTTTATAATAATTTATATAATTATTAATATATAATTATATTTAATAAATCTTTAATTTATTTATTTCGGGTTTAAATAATTAATAATAGGGCGTTTTCCGATTACGACATATTACAAAATAAATTTATTTAAATTTCTGTTTATTTCCGTTATTATATATTATATTAACAGAAATTTTATAAGTTTTATAATACTTAATATACGCGCCGTTAACGCCGATAAGGCCCAGAATATTTATGGAAATTAATTAAAAGTTAAGTTTTTTCGTTAATTTTTTGTTTATAATATTTATTTATATTCCGGTATCCATATATTTTTATACTGCCATATCTTTCATATCTTTTTTGATAAATATCTTCCTTTTAAAAAGCGGCTTTATTTTAACCGTCCTATAATTATTAGCCGAAATAAATTAAATATATATATTTATTCTGGCTTTTTTTAGGTTTACGTTTAAGAATTAATTTAATTTATCGTTATATATTATAACGTTTTATATAGCTTTTGGAAATCGATTTCCATATAACCGGAATAACAAGGTTTTCGTATTTTTTTTAATTTATAATCCGCGTTTTTACAGTTTGGCTTCTTATAATTATAATATATAAATAAGCTTTTATAAAAATTAAAAATATTAAATTATACGGATTTATTTTAATCGGAATTAAATTGGTAATTATTTGCTTTTTAAATATAAAATCGCCCGTAATCCTTATTGCTTTTATGCGACGCCTTTAATTTGCTTTAAAAATCTTTTTTCCCGAAAACGTTAAAATAAAATTATTTATCTTTATTAATACTTTTAAAAGAAAATACTTAATTTTTTTGCGTTTTTCCAGGTATTTTAATAACATTTTACCTTATTTGTTACGTTATTAATTCGTTTTAATTTAATGCTTTTTCGTAATAAAATATTTTGTAATCTTAATATTAATTTATAAAAGTAATTAAAAATAAAACGTTTATTATTTTAATTATTTTCCGAATTACGCCCGTTTATAAGCTTTATTTTATAAATTAAAAGTCTTTATTTAACGTAAAAGTTTAATAACGATTAATCGAATTATTATCGTAATTTCATAAATTGTTTCCTGTATTTCCTATCGAGAAAATTAGGATTTACGTAATTTTTCCTAATAAAAGTTTATAAATTTTCTATTTTTAGTTTTTTTCGTAATTAAAGTAATTAAGCGTAATACGGTATAATTATTATGCGTTTATAATAAGAACGTTTATATAGCCTATAGCTTATTAGATATAGGTAAAGGCATTTTGCCTTAATTTTTTGGTATAAATTTCCGTAATAATTTTTATTTAAATTTTTTGTTTTTTAATTAACGTACATTCGGAAAATTTCGGATAATGATAATACGGTATTTGTTTATCGTTTTTGGGTTTTTACGATAATATCGTAATTAACTTATAAAGCTTTATTTTTTCAATTTGTGCCATTACCTATTATTCGGCTAATTATCGGAATAATTCCAAATATTATTTATGTTGTTAACGAACAATTTTTAAAATTTGGTTATTATTAAAGGGTTTAATTTTTTTTGTTTTAAATTTCGGAACGCGTTCGTTATATTACGTCCGTTTTCCGACCGTTTAATTAACGGTTATTAGGACGTATCCTTATTATATATGTAAGATAATTTGGGATCTCGGTAATTATGGTCCTTTACCCGTTAAGGTTCCGTTATAAGCTTTTTCGCTTATTCCCGTATTATAATTAATCGTTTGTCGGTTAGGTTCCGATCGGCAATCTTTTCGATTAATAACTTAAGTTCGTTTTGCAATTGGCGAACTTTGTTTTTAATAATTATCGCATTACCTTTTATGGTAAATAAAAGAATTATAAAATAATAAATGACTATAAGTTAGGTAAGGTAATCTCCGACCAATCGTAAAGTAGATTCCAAAAAGTAATTATATTAAGTTATTTTCATCTGGCGTTTCTTATTAGCTGCCAGATGGTGGATTTATTTTGGTAAATGGGTCGGTGGCTGATCGGTGGCTGGTCGGTTACCAGCCTTATCCTCATAGGGGCTGTATTCTCATAATTTCATGGTTTTATTCGTTATATTTTGATAATTCTTTATCAAATTCTTTTTTGAAAAGTTGCTTATATTTGTGATATTATAGTAATATATTAGTTAGAATTTCTGATATTTGGGGCTGTTATTTTAAGTCGTTAATTAGTTGCTTTAATTTCGCTTTAATAGTAATAATACGTCGTATTTTTTTGATGTCTATTTTTTTGTATTTTGTCTTTTTGGGTAATAAGGTTTTTGTTTTATCTTTATGTTTACATTTATCGCCATTTTCGATGGAATATTAAAATCTTAATTTTTTCTTTTTTTTGTTTGCTGATAAGGTATAAGGTAAATCTTATTTGGCTAGTCTCTTTATTACTTAAGATTCCGTACTGGCGTATCCATGGTAATTTTAAAATTATATCGTAATTTTTAAGTAACACGATATCGAAATTAATTATTCAATATTATTTTTAAACAAAAATCTCGAAATAATTAGTTTTGGGTATAATTTTCCTATTGTTGGAAGCAAATTCCTGATTTTTAACATTTGTTGTTATATAAGGTTTTAACTTATATTTTTGTAGCAGTTTTAGCTTATTGACCATATTTAGTACAATGTAATTCCCGCCCAGAGTTTCGTAATCCATTATTGCGGTATATTAATGCGTCCCGATTTGTATGTTCAAAGTAGTAAGGTTATTAACGGCTTTTATTATCGCGTTTTAAGCCTTTTTTAGGAGTTCTTTTTAACTTTTTTAGATTTCGTTATTTTGCGGTTTTTTATAAGTAACTTTTTTCTTTTAATTCTTGTTTGAATTTATCAAATTTTATTTATATTTTTATTTTTAGCGCGTTAAGTTGCTATATTTGTCGTTGTTATCGACGTAATATTTGTTCTAGTTATATTAATTATTTTTGGTTTTATTGTAATTTCTTTTTATTTAGATAAAATTTTTTATAGCCTCGATTATATCTTATTATGCTTTGTGCTAATTATCGTTTCAGAGGTTTTTTTTTGTAACCTGACGTATTTTTTTAAAGGCTTTTTAATAAGCGTCTGTAATAAATGCTAATTGAAAATGGAAATCTGTAATGGTTTTTGACAGTGTTTTTCTATTATATGCTAGATTAACTCTTTTCTCGTTTGGTGGTCATATTACTGAAAATAATAAAAGGGTTTTCTTGCGGATATTCCTTTTTTTCGGGCCAGCTTTTTGTTTTTGCCAATTATTAAAAACTTTCTGGGGCTATAGATCGAAAATATCGATATTAGTATTTATTATTTTTTTTTATTTTCGATACAGTTTAAAAAGTCGAATTTTTTATAATGGATGCGTGTAATCCGTCCGTAAATATATTATTTTTATTTTTTGTGATCGGGATATTCTCGTCGTCGACAATGTATAGCATATATTCTGCCGTACTGACCAGTAGTTCTAGGACAGATTTTTTTGTCTAATCCTGGTATTCGCGTAATTATTCTTATAGTACTTTTTGTTATGTTTGCGATATTTATTAAGTTAATTTCCTAGCTTTTCGCATTCCTTATTGGACTTTTGCCATAGAGAGACTGGTACGTACTTAGGTCGAATTATATTAATAAGTTACTTCCGTTTTTCTAGTTTTTTCTAGATTATTCTTCGGGTACAGGTTTTTAATTGTTCTAACATAGTTTTTTGGATGCCTTATATTACGTTATCTTATATGCCATTTTGTTTCAATTAAAGTATTTGGTTTGGTTTTAATCCTTTCTATAAATAGCATTTAGTTTTATGTGTTCTGGTTTTATATTGTGAAAAATGTTACCGCGTCGAAAAGTGCTAATATTGGCCGTATATCGGGGTTTGTTATTATGTTTTTTTCTGGTACCCCTAATATATTAGGCGTACTATCGATCGTCGATCTTAACCGTTATAACGATATAATCTGATAAATAATTCGGCCGATTACGCTTAAAAAACTTTTCTTGTACTTTTTTTAGGCCGTCGAAAAATTTGATTATTAATGTTTTTTATTCTTAATTTAGTTTGAAAGCTAATTGAATAAATGTATTACCGTAATTAGGTACTGACCTTTGTAATATAATTATTAAATTTACTTTTCGGCTTTTATTTTTTCGTTTATTATTCCGAAAACTTTCGTTAAGATTTATTTAAATATTTATAATTATTATAAATTCGTATTATCTTTAAATTCCGATTTTCGATTAATAAAATAATATACTTTTTTATAGCAAGTTTAAATAAAATAACCGCGTTTTCGGTAAGTCGTTTGATTACGAATTTAATTCCTATAATAAATATAATAAATTAAACAGGAAAATGGCTAAAGTATATTTGACATTAAATTAAGAACAATTATAACTTGGTGGATATTTCGTCGAAAAGTTCTGGCTTAAAAAACTTAAGGACATTTCTTAATTACTTGATAGAATTTAGCTAAATAACCTAATTCGTTCGAAAAGGCTTTCCGGTTTCGAAAACCTTTCTTTTTTTCTTAAATTTGTTATAAGCGGCTTAAAAGGACGTCATAAGGTTATTATTATCTTTTTAAGCTGAATACTACGTTCGTTCATAATATTCAGACGTCGAAAAACTTCTTCGCAAAAAAAGCAAGGCTTTTCCTTTTTTTTCTCGGATTTTATTTTAATGTCCGAATTATCAGAGATCTGATAAATGGGCTATTCGGGCTATTTACTGGTAAATATAATATCGGCGATATTGCTCAAAATTTAACGATATTACTAAATAAAAACTTATAACGTATAACGGCTAAACGGTTTAACCAATTATATAACCATAATTATACGGGTTTATATTAACAGAAATATCGTAAGATTTTAAATAATAAATATAATAACATGTTAAATTTCGTAATATTAAATGTATTTTAAGTAATAATATTTTATTATAAGCTGAAATTATTTAAATTATGGAAATAAGGAACGGATTATATTTGATATTTCCGACTTTATCCAACCTGGTTTTATAGGTTTTACGATAGATTTTGTTAAGCCTGACTTTATGGGCTTTATAATAAATCCTGTCGAGCCTAGCTTTATGGGCTCTACGATAGATCCTGTCGAACCATCACGTGACTCGACCCACATGGCTTAGTCATTTTCTTGCTGCGATCGTTTTCCGAGGCCGCAGCTCGTTAGGTTATAACATTAGCACTTTTCGACAACAAAGTCAAACAAGTTAATTATAACGCTATAAATTAATTCAAACTAATTAAATTCTATATCGCTGGACGCCTTTATAACTTTTTTAAAAGTGCGCGTATTATGTCCGAGCTTACTACAAACGCCACATTTTCGTTTTTTCGCCTAAATCTTTTTATGACAACCACCTTTAGCTATTGTTAACTGTAATTGTTTACTACCACCTTTTTTTATAGTTATGAAAGCTCGTATTTTCTTTGTAGCAAGTATTTTTTAAAGACGTTTATTTTTAGTTTTTCAGTATTTATTAAGAATATAGTTCGTTTCGTATAAATAGTCGTTTTTTTCTCGAAAAAAAGCATTTTCGTATAAAATTAACAAATTACTTTTCGTTAAAAAAACTACCGATTTAATTATTTTTGTCGGCGAGCTACTCTAGTGGCTTTTGATTTTTCTTTATAAATAACGTTTTCGTCGAATCGGTTCCATAATATTTCTAGAGATTTTTATAAGTAGAAAAATAACGAAATTAGTAAAAATAAGCGGCGAAATGGTTAGTATATATATATAACTGGAATTTCTAATTCGGAAACAGCGCGATAAGGATCGAATGAAATAAATCCCGTTTTTGCGAATCCGGATTTAATATTGTCGGTCGCTATAACAGTTTTAAATGCGTTACGGAAACCAGCGATAAAATTTTCTTCAACAATATAAGTAACATGCCGCCGTATAAAACCTTTAATATAAAGCAAATACGTACGTTTTAATACGAAAAAGTAAAATAGGTCGAAAAGTTAAAACCAATAAAAAGAATAAGTAAATATATAAAGTATAATAATATTATTAATTTAATAGACTTTTTCGAATTTAATCGAATAATAACTTTCGTAACCGTTAAAAACAAAAAGATGTTCCGAACTTTTGGTACGCATCTTAATCTATTTGTCGAAATACCTAATTTATTTTAAATTTAATTTCTATATTATCTAGCTATGTTCGCTTATAGTAAACCTTTAATCGGATAAGAGTCAGTTTTTAGCGAATTAACAAATAAGGTGGTTATTCTCAGTAAAAATAATAAATAACGATAGGGCCCAACTCTAAGGATTAATAACTTATATTATTATAAAATATTTTGAATTGTTTATTAAATTTATTTCGGTTTTCCGCGTTTTTCACTATTTATAATAATTATATTTACCGTTGTAAGAAGCCTTATTAACAATCTTATTTTATCGATATTATGAACATTTTTTTTCGTAATATTATATCTAATAATTAAAGCTTGAATAAGGTTAAATTATTTACGAAATGTTCTTAAATGTTTATATAAAACTTTTAGAAATTTATTTTTCGATTTAAACGCGTTTTAAATTTTTTTCACAGTTTAACAAAATTAGATACCTAATTGATTTCGATGTATTTCGTAATATATTGCGTGAAGAATAAATTCATCATATCTTTAATATATTAATGCCGGATAAAAAACGTTTATATATTTAGATTAAGAATTTGGTCGATAATTGACTTTTTTCGATAAGCGTAACTTTTTCGCGTTTTCGGTATATAATTATATTAGGACGAAATACCGTTATATTATTTATATAACGTAAATGCGGTATTACCGTGAATAAATTTAAGTCGTTTATAATTAAATAACGGGTTTTATTTTTGTGCTTAAATGGTTAAAAATATTCTTGTTTTTTTATAAGCCGTTTTATATTATAATGTTAAAAAAATAAACAGTTGGAGTCGGATAGTTAAAATATATTAAAAGTAATGTAGAAAGCTTATATATTCGAAAAGCCTTTGTAATGTGTTAATATATTATTTAAAATATAAAATAAAATGTGAATATTTCTGTAAATAATATAAATGTATTAAAATAGTATATATAAATTTATATATTAGTTAACATTTATGTAAGAATAATGAAAAGTTGATTTATTACATTAAACCAAACATTTTATAATAAATTAATCATATATAAAAATAAAAAGATATTTATTCAATTTATGCAAATATAAATTTTAGATTAATTTTAAAAACTTTCTAATTTAATTTAACTGTTGTATATATAAAATGATAATTTTATATTATATATACTATATATTATTATAGTTTATAAATATATTTTTAAGTTTTTAAATAAAATTTCAACTTTAAATAATTTATAAAATATGAAATTATTAAATATATAATAGAATTATTTTTATTTAATATTTATACAACGTATTACATAAGTTTTGCAGATATGCAGGTTTTTCGAATATATAAGTGTTCCGGATATTTGTTAATATTTTTCGATAACAAAATTCAAAAAGCTAACTATAACGCCATAAATTAATTCAAATTAATTAAATTCGTTAATACCGGACGTCCTTATAATATCTATATAAATGCGCATATTATATTCGGGTTTGCCTTAAATATTATGTTTCGTTCTTTCGCCTAAACTTTCTTCCAACGATTATATTTAACTATTATTAATTGTAATTATTTATTATTACTTTCTGTATAATTATAAAACCTTATGCGTCTTTTATAATAAATATTTTTCCGTTTTAAAACGTTTATTTTTAATTTTTTAACATTTATAAAAGATATAGTTCGTTTCGTATAAATAACTGTTTTTTTCTCAAAAAAAGCATTATCGTATAAAAATAATAAGTTGCTTTTTGATAAAAAGGTTATCGATTTAACTATTTTTATTAGCGAAATACCTTAGTAATATCTAATTTTTCTTTATAAATAACGTTTATTTTAATTTGCTTTAATAATATTCTAAGAAGTTTTTATAAGTAGAAAAATAACAAAATTAATAGAAGTAAACGGCAAAATAATCGGTATAACTGTAACTAGAATTTTTAATTCGGAAAAAATGTAATAAGGATTGAATAAAATAAATTCCGCTTTTGCAAATCCGGATTTAATATTATCGGTCGTTATAATAGTTTTAATCGTATTACGAAAGCTAGCAATAAAAACTTCTTTGGTAATATAAATAACGTACTGCCGTATAAGATTTTTAATATAAAACGAATACGTACGTCTTAATATAGAAAAACAGAATACGTCAAAAAGTTGGAGCCGATAGGAAAAATAAGTAGCTATATAAAATATGATAATATTATTGGTTTTGTAATGTTTTTCGAATTTCTTCGAATAATAACTTTCGTAACTTTTAAAGATAAAAAAACGTTTCGAACTGTTAATACGCTTTATCATATATTTATCGAAATACTATATTTATTTCAAATTTAATATATTTATTATTTATCCGTTTTCATTTATAATAAACCTTTTATTAAATAAAAATAAGTTATTAGCGAATTAACGCAAAGGTCGTTTTTCTCAATAAAAATAATAAATAAAAGTAAAGCTCAACCTTAAGAATTAATAATTTATATTATTGTAAATTATTTTCAATTTCCTGATTACGTTTATTTCGATTTTCCGCATTTTCTTAGCGTTTATAATAATTATATTTGCGGCTATATTAAACCTTATTAAAAATCTTATTTTATCGAAACTATAAATATTTCTTTTCGTAATACTCTATTTAATAATTATAGCCTAAATAAAATTAAACTATTGATAAAATATTTTCAAACTTTTATATAAAACCATTTAATACTTTATTTTTCGATTTATACGCGTTTTAATTTTTTGGGCGTTTAACAAAATTAAATACCTAATTAATTCCGACGTATTTCGTAATATATTACTTAAGCAGCAAATTCGCTATATTTTTAACATGTTAACGCCGAATAAGAAATGCTTATAGATTTAAGTTAAAGATTTGGTCGATAGTCGATTTCTTTTTAGTCGGCGTAAGCTTTTGCGTTTTTAGCATATAATCGCGATAGAACAAAATACCCTTATATCGTTTGTATAACGTAAATACGGCGACGTTGTAAAGAGATTTAAGCCGTTTATCATTAAGTAACGGTTTGTATTTTTTTTCTTAAACGGCTAAAGTATTTTTGCTTTTTTAATAAACCGCCCTATATTATAGTATTAAAAAATAAGTAGTTAAAATCGAAGATGTAAAATATTCTAAAAATTATTCGAAAAGTTTATATATTTGGAAGACTTATATAATATGTTTTTATAAAATTACTAAAATTATTAAAATAGTATATTTAATATTTATAAAAGATTTTAAAAAATTATAATATTAATTCTATGTTATTTATAACTTTTAAACAATATGATTTATTATGTTTTTCCAATTAATAATAATATTTTCGTAATTAGTTCTATATAATAAATATAAAATACAATTAATAGACTTTTAATTTTAATTATAACATTTTATTTTTAAAATTAATTAAAAATTGTATTTTAATAATATATTTTAATACAATGTGAATATATTAATTAATATTTATAAATACAATATTTCATAGATTTAAAATCATAAAAACATATAAAAAATCTATTTTAATATTTCCATATATAAATTATTTATATATTATTTTCTTTATGCAATATAATATAAATATATTTAAATAGTTTATAAACTTTTTAAAAAATAAATAATGTATTGTTAATATATATAATATTGTAAAACAAATGTAATAAACTTTGTACATTATATACATTATTAAACCTTTTACTAATAAAATTATATTATAAATATTATTACCATTATATTATATTATGAAATGGATTTTATATTATACGCAAAATATATATAAATATATAATAATTATAATTTTATTTAAATTAAATCTTATTAAATAAATATAATATACAGTTCAACTTATTACTATTCTTATAACATTAAAATTATATAAAACTTCAAATAAAATATATAAATAATAATACATTAATATATATCATTGTAATACAGTTATATTATATATAATAAATATTTATTATTTATAAGTAAAAATTGAAATATTAATAATATTATTTATAATAATTATAAAATTATATTAAAGTTAATTGCATTAATTATTTTAAATAATTTATAAAAATCCTTGATCAAAATTCTATAATATTATCTTTATATCAAATATCAACTTAATTTGAATTTAAATAAAACATATTTCATTAAATATAACTTAAATACATATTTCTTAAAGATAAATGTTATATTTTATAATATAATAAATATAGTATTGTAATTACAAAAATATTTTTTTAAAAATATAAATATATAATAACATTTACAAATTAAATAATTATTATATATAACATAAATATTCAGATAAGCTTTATAAAAATATAGCAATAATTATGAATTTATAATATATTTTAAAATAATATATATATTTAATATATAAATACTAAATATTATTTATTTATACTATAATATAATAACGCATAACATTTTATAATTATATATAAATTATAAATAATTTAATTTTTTAATAAACATTTAAAAATAATTTATAATATTATCTTCTAAAAAATACATAATTATAAATCTTTATTTAAATATAATATTTTATAATTTTAATTCTTTAATATAATTTTATATATTAAATTCTATTATTTAAAATATAATAGCTTCTTTAATATTCTATGTAATATTTAAAACTTATATATCTATAGATATTTTATCATTTATATAATATTACATATCATAAAATCTAAAATACAATATAAATTAAAAAATATGAAAATAATTTTTCAAATTCAATATTTTATATTAATTAAATATCATTAAAAATAAATATAAATTATATAAGCGAAACTTAAAATATTATTTACATATTATCATATTATATAAATATCATACCATATAAAATACAATATTATTATATGAATTATATATGAAAAAATAATAAAAGAATATATTTTTAACTTTTTAAATATATTAATATAATTTATAAACGAAATGCCTATATAAGAGAAACGTCTATTTTAACTACTGTATTATACATATTCATATTTTTAAGTAAATATATTATATTTATATGTATTAAAACTATTCGAAATAATCTTTATTAAACGTACTTATTGTTTTCTAATAAATGCGCGCATTATTTTCGAGCTTATTGCAAACGCCACAATATTATTTCCTTCTTTATAATCTTTTTACAATAAATATTTTCCACCAATATCTTTTGTGTTAGTTTGTTATTAATTTTTTTTTTCGGCTCGGAAACCTTTCTTTTTCTGAAAAATAAGTAATTTTTTTTACAAGCGTTTATTTTAGTTTTCTGCGTTGGTTAAAAAATATGATTGGTTTTGCAAAAGTAGCTGACTTTATTATTTAAAAGCACGATTTTATACAATAAATAATTTGTATTTTTAGTAAAATAATTTACTATTTCAATTATAATTATGGGTAAATTATTTTAGTAATTTTGTAATCTAATTATTGAAATAAATAAATTATAAAATTATGTTTTCCAAGGTTTTAAATATTTTGCATTCAAAGTAAAAAGGTAAAAATAATCGAAAAATAATGGGTATTCGAAACGGTTATTAGATGTTTAATTACAAAATAATATTCTCGGAATTTAATAAAACAAGGCCAGTATTGCGAAAACAGGCTTCAATATGTTCGGATATAATAATTATATTAAACGTTTTGTAAAAACTAATTATAAATTTTTTAACGACTTACGTATTATAACGCTTTATAAGGTTTTGGATATAACGACGGTAAGTTTATTTTAACCAAAAGAATATATATTATATTAAAAGGTTAAAGTTATAGAAAAATTTAAAAAATGTATAAAGTATATTAATATCGTATTTTTTATAATACTTTTCAAATTTTATAAAATAATAATTTTTATTACCGCTAAAAATTAAAAAACATTTCCTATTTTTCCCACGTATTTTAGTATATTTATTAAAATATTTAATATTTTTTAGATATAAAATGTTTGTTATTTAATTATTATTAGTTACAGTAATCTTTAAATTACGTAATATAAAGTTAGTACCGTATTAAAAAGCAAAATAATTTTTATTCGTTATATTAATATATGGCAAAACGGTTTAATTAATTATAACCTATCTTTTTATTATTTTATTAGAGCTGCCTAAGTTTTTTAGACCTTTTAGCGTTTGTAGTTATTATGCCTAAAACCGTTATTAGTTTTATTAAAAATTAATTTTATTAAAATTATGTACATTGTTTTTCGAAATCCTATATTTCGTAATTATATTACGTATGTATTCGAAGTATTTGCGAAATATATTTAATTTGTTATATATAATATTTTTGTAATTGATTTTCCAATTTAAATATATTTTTAATTTATTTTTCCGTTTTACAACATTTAATATTTATTTAATGCCGACGCGTTTTTTATTACGTTTAAGTAAAAATATATTAATTATATTTTTAATCACTTTAAATCCAAAAAAACACATTCGCGAATTAAAATCGAAAATATATTCGATAATAATTTATATTTTAGAATCGATTAATTTTCGTAAATTAGGCAATATATTACGTGGTATATTTTTTGTTTCAATCCGTTTGCAAAAAGTTGTTTCTGAGATAATATTCATAGTTATAAACTTTTGAAAAGTGAAACGAAAATTATGTTGTTTAGCTTTAATAATAATATTTGATGGTATTCGATATAAAAATCAGATTATATTTTTAAATTAAAAGTATATATATAAATGAGATAAATAAAATATGTAAATGAATTTAATATTATATATTATATTGAAACAAAATAATGCCCTATTTTAATATTATAATATAAAAATTAGAATTTGTAAATGCAATATAATTTATTATGTTATATACATCATTAATATATATTTAATCAATTTTGTAGAATTTTACTTTTAATACAAATAACATTAATTAATATTAATTTATATTGTTAATTCAGTTATTATGAAGTTATATTATATATTTAATAAATGTTATATACTGCATTATATAAATAAGCTGGATATATAAATATGCTGAACACTTTTTAGCGTTTTGTAACAACAAATTTAAATAAAACTATTAGAACACAATAAATTAATTTAAACTAATCGGATTCTTTATCGTTAAATGTATTTATAGCTTTTTTACAAATACGCGCATTATGTCCGGGCTTGTCGCAAACGCTATACTTCCGTTCCTTTACTTAAACCTTTTTACGACGATTACTTGTAGCCGTTAGTAGCTGCAATTATTTATTTCTATTTTCTTTCGTAGCTATAAAAATTTATGCCTTTTTTATAGTAAACATTTCTTTTTTAAAAAACGTATATTTTTGGGTTTTCGACATTTATTAAACCCGTAATTCGTTTCGCGAAAACAACCATTTTTATTTCGAGGAAAAGCGATTTCGTACAAAAACATGAAGTTATTTTTTGTTTAAAAAATTAATTGTTTTAATTACTTTTGTTAATGAGTTACCTTGGTAATTTCTAATCCTTTTTAGCAAATAACGTCCTTGTCGAATTATTTTCATAATATTTTTAAGGGTTTTCGTAAATAGAGAAATAACAGAATTAAAAAGGTAAGCGGCAAAACTGTTAGTATAAGTACAATTAAAACTTTTAGCTAAGAAAGGACGTAATTATGATCGAATAAAACAAGTTCCGTTTTTGCCAATCCGGATTTGATATTGTCGGTCGTTATAGCAGCTTTAAACGCTTTGTAAAAACCGGTCACAAAATATTTTTTAGCGATATAGATAACGTACCGCCGTGTGAGGTTTTCAATATATAGCAAATAAGCGAGTTTTAAAACGAAAAAATAGGATACGTCGAAGGGTTGGAATTAATAGAAAAAATGGGCAGGTATATAAAGCGTAATAATGCTGTTATTCGCGTAATAGTTTTCGAATTTAATAGAATAATAGCTTTCGTAACCGTCGAGGATAAAAAAGCGTTTCGAACTTTTGGTCCATGTTTTAATATATTTATCAAAATATTTAATTTATTTTAAATTTAGTTTATTTATTATTCAGCTGTTTTTACTTATAGCAAACCTTTAATCGGGTAAAAGTGGGTTATCGGCCAATTAGCAAAAAAGGTAATTTTTCTTAATAAGAATGATAAATAAGGGTAAGGCCCAGCTTTAAGAATTAACGGTTTATATTATTATAAATTATTCTTAATTTCGTTAATGAGCATTTTTAAATTTTCTATATTTTTTAGCATTATTATTAACCATATTTTTTACTATAAAAAATTATATTAAAAATTTAGTTTCGATAAAGTTGTAAATATTTTCCTTTATAATATTATACTTTAGGATTATAACCCGGATAACTTTAAATTATTTTTGAAATATGTTTAGATTTTTCTATATAAACTTTTAATAATTTATCGGTCGATTTAAACGCGTTTTAAGTTTTTTTTTACCGTTTCATAAAATGAGATATCTAGTTAACCCTAACGCATATCGCGACGTGCTGCGTAAGTAATAAATTCGTTATATTTTTAGCGTACTATAGCCGGATAGGAAACGTTTGTCTATTTAAGAACCTTTTCGATAATCGATGTTTTTCAATCAGTGTCAATTTTTATAAAAATAGGATAATATCGGCTCGGGCGGGTATATCGTTATATTGCGGTGTTAGAGTAGAATGTAATATACTATAGATAAAACTAAGCTTTTTATAATGAATTTTCTGGTAATGTTTCTTAGCCTACATAGCTAGGTTTATTTTCGAATTTTTTGTAAGCCGTGTTATATCGTGGTTAGTAAAAACTAACTAATTAAAGTCGGATAATAAAATTGTTAAAAGAAACTATTGGACCTATTTATATATCCAGCTTACTTATATAGTACGTTATATATAAAATATTATAATGATTCAAAAATGATTTATTTTACTAAATTTAATATCAATTTTTTAATTTTAAATATATTTAATTATATAAAGATCCTAACATTATTAATAATTAGTATAATATTACGATGAATAAAAAACTAAAGTTTTATAATTTTTTAATTAAATAAACATTTTAAAATAATAAATAAATATATGTTAAATTATTGATAACATATAAATGTAATTATATTTAGTACTAAAATTATTAGAGGTAATTAATATAAAATAATTTTTAATAATCTCTAAATTTATTAACAGTGACAGAAATTATAATATCAATTTTAATAAGTTAATATGATATAGATTATTGTATTATAAAAGTTATTAAAAATATAAATATATTTTAAATTTATTATTTTCAAAAAAACTAATATAGTTTAAATATTTTAATTAAGTTTATATCATAAGTTTAAAAATTGAAATATACTGAACTTATTTCTTTTACTTTTAATTATTAAATCATATATTATTAATAAAAAATAATAATAATAATAATAGTATTTGATAAATTATTTATAGTATTCTATATTAACTTGATATAATTAATATTTTTAAATATTATATATTAGTATAATATATATTATAAGACAATAAATAAAGCAAATGTATATATATTATTTATTTAATAAGTTGAATTTTTAAAAAAGTTATATTAAGGTATATTAAATATATCTATATATATATAAAATATAATATATATAAAAACAATTATTATTATTAATATTATATTATTAACAATTAAATATTTTTAAAAGTAAAGTTTATTTTTTAATATTATAATATTATTTTATTTATATATTAATAATATACTTTTAAAAATATTAATATTTCATATATAATATATAAAATAAAGAAATATATAATAAGTATTTTAATTTAATTGCTGTATATATTTGTGATTGTATTAAAGAATTTGACTTTGAAAAAAATAAAATAATTAATAATAAATATTTATAATTAGTGATTAAAGTATTTTTAATTTATTTTAAAAAATGGAAATTATTTATTATATAATATTTATTCTACTAATAAAATATATTAAAAGGTTAAAAACTCAAATTTCAATCAAATGCATTATAATGAACTAAAATATATTAAATTATATTATATATAGTAATTTTGAATAGAGAAATTATTAAGTTAAAAATATTTTTATCACATATATAAAATGTTCATAAGTATTTTATTTTTTAACACTTTAACATTTATTATAGTAATGTAAAAGAAATATATTAAAATATATTGTTATTAACGTATTAGGTAGGTTTGCACCTTATTTTCTGTTTATATCCCGATTACAAACTTTAAATATGTATTATTTAATATTAATAATATCGAATTTTTTTAAAAAAAGAAAATTTAGCCGTTCAGGCGAAAAAACGTACCCCGAAACTTATTTATAAAAAGCCTAATACGATATACGATATCGCTAAAGGGATTTTAATAGCTCGATATTACGATAACCGCGTCCGAACCGATATTATCCCTAATTTGCGAAAACTAACGGCGATCGAAAAGAAATCGATCTTCGAACGAATTTTTAACCTAGATGTGCGAACGTTTCCTATCCTGCATCAATACGTTAAAAATATAGCGAATTTGCTATTTACGTAACTTATTACGAAACGCGTCGGGATTAATTAGGTATTTAACTTTATGAAACGTTAAGCAAAGTTCGAAACGTATTTACATTGAAAAATAAATTATTAAAAAGTTATATATAAAAATTTAAAAACATTTCGGAAATAATGTAAGTTTATCTGAGTTATAATCGCAAAATATGGTATCATAACAGAGTATATTTTTAACTTTAACGAAACGGGATTTTTAATAAGGTTTTTTTATAATAGTAAGGATAATTATTATTAACATTAAAAAACGTAAAAAGTTTCAGCAAGCTTAATAAAGAAATTAGGAATAATTTACGATAATATAAGCTATTAATTTTTAAAGTTGGACTTTATCTATTTTTATTATCCTTATCGCGAAAAACCACCTTTTTCGTTAAATTACCGATAACCTATTTTTATTCGATTAAAAGTTTATTATAAACGAAAACGGCTGAATAATAAAGGAATTAGATTTTAAATAGATCAAGCATTTCGATAAATACATTAAAATACGTCTTAAAAATTTGAAACGTTTTTTTGTATTTAATAGTTACGAAAGTTATTATGCGATCGAATTCGAAAAATACTGCTAAATTAACGATATTATTATATTTTATATGCTTACTTATTTTTTATCGGTTTTAATCTTTTGATATATCCAGTATATCCGTATTAAAACGTATATATTCGCTTTACATCGTAAGTTTTATACAGTGGTACGTTATTTATATTACTAAGAAAGATTTTATCGCCGGTTTCCATAATACGTTTAAAGCTGCCATAACGACCGACAATATTAGACTCGGATTCGCAAAAGCGGGATTTGTTCTATTCGATTCTGATTATGTTTTTTTAGAATTAAAAATTCCAGTTATACTTATACCGACTATTTCGCCGCTTACTTCTATTAATTCCGTTATTTTTCCACTTATAAAGACCTTTAAGAATGTTATTAGAGCGATTCGACGGAAACGTTATTTGCAAAGAAAAATCAGAAACTATTAAAGTAGTTCGCCAATAAAAATAATTAAAGCGGTAAATTTTTAAATAAAAAATAACTTAATACTTTTGTATAAAGTTGCTTTTTTAAAGAAAAATAACGGCTATTTGCGCAAAACGAACTACATTCTGAATAAATACCGGAGGACTAAAAATAAACGGTTTAAAGAAAGAAGGATATTTACTATAAAAAAACAAATTTTTATAGTTACGAAAGAAGGTAATAGTAAATAATCGCAACTAGTAACATCTAAAGATAATTATTGCAAAAGAGCTTAGGCGAAAAAACGGAAATATGGCGTTTGCGACAAACCGGGACATAATGCGCCTATTTGTAAAAAGAATATAAAAGCAACTAGCAATAAAAAATCCGATTAATTTGAATTAATTTAATATATTATAGTTAATTAAATTAAATTTCTTATTACGACGTGCCAAAAAATGAGTTGCGAATTTGTTTAAATCGCGAACTTATGTAATACGTTATATATTTTGACGACGTAATTTTAAATTATTATTATTAAAATGTATAAATATATTTATTTATACTCTATTTTTTTCAATTTATTATAACACTTAAACCGTTAATATTATATTATAATTATTATCATTACAGCAATATAAATATAAATTTATAAAGATATATTGTAGTTGAATTTTTACAAAAATAAAACATTTAATTTTAGGTTAAAACTTATTTAATTAATATTTAATATGGTAAAATAATATTTAAATAATTTTGAATACTTAAACAAAACAGTAATATTTTAATAAAACAGCTTTTATTCTATAATAAAGTAAAAACGTATAATACAATAAATCCGTTATATATTTTATAAAAATTTAAATTTTATCAAATATAATATAATATATTTATTATAACGATTACTTTCTAATTTTGGGACCTAATATTATCATATAATTTAAGCTTTTTTAAAAAAATGGTTAAGCATTTAAATATAAATTGTTTATAAATAAAAGAATAAATAAGAATTAAGTTGTAAAAATATTATTACTATTTGCCATATTTACAACTTTACTATATTTACCTTTTAACCTTATATATAAGGTTTTGTAATTTAATTATTAATCCTACTTTAATATAATGTTTTACATTATTAATAGTATTACGTTTAAATAAATTACGGCTTTTCAAAATTGTAATAATAAAAATAATAAGAAAATATTTAATATATCGAATGATGAAACGGAGTTTTAACTTATTAATATTTCTATTAATAAGCTAAATTAAAAATTATATATTTATTATTTTTATAATTTTAATATCATTAATTTATAAAAGAATTAATAATATTATTATTAATACAAAAGTAATACAATTTAAATTTAAATATAAATTGAAGTTTTACAAATATATTATGAAATAAAATATTAATTAAAATCTAAATATCTTTCATTATTGCGTTATTTTAAATTAAAAACTAAAGGTTCAATAGAATAATTTAATATTTAAAAAGTTAAATAATAATCATTTCAATTTATATTATAATATTAAAATAACAGGATAACAAGTATTCAAATATATAACGAAAAAAAGATTTAAACGTTTTAAATTTACAAATAAATATATTTCTGTTTTAAATTTCCAATATGTTTCTAAATAAAGGTTTATTATAATTGAATTTTATAAAAATATTTTAAAATAAATCAAATTAATTTTAAGAAATTATTGCAAAAATTTACCATTTTTAAAAAGGTTTTATTTTATTATGTAGTATTATTAATATTATGAAGAATTATAAAATTAATATTAAATTATACCAATTCCGTTTAACAAAATTTAAGACAATATTTATATTTTATATAATGATAACGAAATTGATAAAATCCGAAATAAAATATTATAATAATAATAAGTTAAAACGTTTTTCAAAATTTAAAATAAAACTTTAATTATAAAATTATTCAAATCTTTTTATCAAAAAATAATTATTTAATTTAAAAGGAAGATTATTTAATTATCCTAAAAAAGGTATAAAGGAAATTCGAACATAATATAAATAAAGGCTATTAGAATAAAACACTCGATATAAAATATAAAAGACTAAACAATATTAATTTAAGACACAATAAATTTACAAAAAATGACTGAACATTAATTAAGAAATATTATAAATAAATAAATAATATATATCACAAAGGCTTTATTTAATATATAATGAGTCAAAAAAGATTATGTATTAACGTATAATTCGTATATAGAAAAACAATTTCGTTTTTTGAATTACATTGTAAATCACAAAATAAATAAATCATAATATCAATATTTTTAACCTTTTACTTTATAAAATAATATCTATTAATAAATAATATTGTAATATTATGCAAAACATAGTCTCTGTAAAAATACTTTGGTTTTTATAATTAATACAATTAATAATTTATAAAAAGATTAATTTAATATACTATAAAAATATAATCCAATAAAGGCATTATAGATTGTTACGTTTAATTAATATTTTTACAAACCTTAAAAACGATAAGCCGTTAAAGAATATCGTCAACAACTTTTTTGGAAATTCGTTAAAAAACAACAAATTATAAAACGCGGAATATATTTTAATAGATTTTATATACCAATAATTTATTAAATATAAGAAGGAATTGCAGATTAATTAAAAACTTTAACATAATTTAAAAATTAAAAGGATTAAGAAAGATAATAAATATAATAATTTAATATATTATATAAGCAAATATAAATATAATTCAATATATTTAGAAACAATTTAAAAATATGTATTTCTAAAAAGCCGTAAATCAACGAAATGTAAAAATAAAGAAACTTATTAATAAAATATTAAAACCGTTAAGAATATCATTATTTAAAATTTAAAAATTTAAATATATTAATATGCTCTAATAATATATTCCACAATTATTAAATAAACATTATATTATATAAAATTAAAATAATATATTTTAATTATAAAAGAGTATAAATTAAATTCTAATATAATTATAAATATCGAATATAAAAGCTCTGTTTTAATATTAAAAGGATTTAATATATGATAAATAATTTTCAAAATAGTATTTATAAATTGTAGTGTAAATATAAAAATATTATAAATATATTAATATAAAACTTCAATAAACGGTTAGATTTATGAAATGCAATATTTGTTCTATTGTATTTATTAAGGAAACACTGAAAAATATAATATTCAATAGAAAGTAACGATAAATATAATGATAAAAATATAATAAGTATTATAATACTTAAAAAGATATGTTATAAAATTATATTTCCAAATAATATAGAATATTAGTAAGATTATTAAAGGAAAATATAAATAATAACATACTAATTTAGAATAATAATTTTAATAATTAAATACTATAAACAAATTTTATTATAGTATTATAAAAATAGATTTCGATATAATAATATTATTATTATAAAATAAAATATGAAATAGTATTTGAAAAAACTATTAATCAAATCTTATTTTATATATAATCTTAATAAAAATGTTTAATACATTTATAATAATGATTTAAGAAATTAATTACAAGAAAATAAATTCGATTTACGAAGTTAAGTATAAAATACATCATATCTCTTATATTTTTAAAAATAATTACCTCTAACCTCTAATTAAATACCGATAATTAAAGGATATTATTTTTAATAATTAAATTAAAAAATAGTTTTAAAATTTTTAAGAATTTAAAATATTCAAATTCAAAATTCAAAATATGCTTTTATACGAAATACTGATTAGTTAAGGTTGTAATAATATAAACAAAACGTTTAAATATATTAACACCCTTGCATTAAATAATATATTATATGTTTAAAAATATTTTAAATCTTTTATATTTTAATATCTAAAAATAGATAAAATATAATTATAAAGTTCTGTGACTTTTACAAAACGTAAATTATTAATTAATATAAAAATATTAATTTTATAAACATAGAATACTTAAAATATAACATTATTTGAATTATTTGAATGTAAAGCTTTTAAAACAATACTTACTAAACAATAAATATTACTAATAATTAAAAATTTACAATACTGTTTTGAATATATTCATTATTTTAAAAGGTTTAACTGGAGTTTGAGTGAAAATATTATAATTCTTTGAAATCTTATTAAAAAAAATTGTATAAATATTATTAATAAAATTTTATTTTATAAGATTAGAAAGAAATTATTCAAAGATTAATAGTAATTATATAGAATTTTATATAGCTTATTAAATTAAAAACCGATATTTCGAATTATGTATTAAAGATAATAATTAAATAATATGACGAATAAAACAAATAATATATTAGTATATTCTTTTATAAAATAAAAAGGTTAGTTTATTACATTCTTTTAAAAAAAGAATTGTGAATATTTTGTTAACCTTTTAATTGTTTAAATATTTTTCAAAAGATGTTTGATTTAAAATAAAATATATATAAATATTTTGTATTTTACTTACCTCATTATAATTAACGTATTTTAAAAATAATAATATCAGTAATTATAATAAAGTATTGACTTTTTACGTAAAATAATTAAAATTAAGGATAGGATCTTTAGTTATAATTTTTAATAGCTATGTATCTTAATATCAAATTACAAGGATTCGAATTATACTAGATAATATATATTAAAAAAAATAAAGCATACAAATTCTTTAAATTTATAACAAATATCAAGCCTATGTAATACAATATATATATAAATATTAATAATATAAATATTTATGAATTTATAAAATATTACAATAATTTTAACTTATTCAATACTTTATAAAAACCTCACTATATAATTTTTATAAAATATTGTATTTTTCATTTACAAAAAGCTTTCCAAATTTAATTATTATAGATTTTATTAATAAATTTGGTTTATCTGGAAGTTTAAACATACAAATGTAGCATGAATATATTTTTATAATTATTAAGAAATTGATAAAGTGTTTTTGAAATAAAAGAATATTGAATAAATAAATTATTTCTAAAGGGAATATCGTTAATATATATAATATATTATACGAAAATATTTGTGAAAAGGAAATTACGTTTATTTACAAATTGTAATAAAATCTTATTATATAAATTACTTTAAAGTATAAATTATTTGATGTATTTATATTTTAATTTTATAAATAGACGGAAAACCTAAACAAAATATTAAAATAAATTTGTAAAATATTAAAGTTAATTTTATATTCAATTTTCATAAAATATATATAATTAACCTATTAATGTTAAAATGATATATACAGTAAAATATTTTAAATAATTATGTTCAAAAATGAAAATAAAAATACAATTTGTATATAATTGAATAAATAAATACTACAATTAAAAAAGGTTGACATTAAATTTTCTATAAGAATAAAATTTACTTAATAACAAAATATATTCGTACAAAAACACCTGATAAACATTTCGATTTTAAATATTTTAATTTTTACAAAATCACTAAACAAACTTTAAAAAAACGATTGTTCATTAAACCTTTTCTTAAAAATTGAGTTTTATATAATATTATGTATTATTTGTTAAAATTAATAATAAATACAATTAAGAATTAAAGAAGTGAAAACAATATAAAAATAAGAAATAACGCGGTATATAGAAAACAAAATTAATATACGAAAACGAATTTATTTAATATTTAATTAAATAAGACATTGTGCGGATTCCGAAAACATTTAAAATGGCGTAAAAAATCTTATAAACCTTTACCAGCTGTTATAAAACCTTTATTAATAATAAGAAAACTTATAATTACCTTTTAATTAATATTTTACTAAAACGGTGTTTATAGATCGACGAAATTTTAATTAAAAAGAAAAATATTTTTGAAGGTTCAAATTGTTATGACCGTTTCCGTTTTACGTTATTTAAAGTTATTAAATTTATTTAAAAATGAAAAAGTATAATTAATACATTTAATACTTTATATTTAATGTTAATATTTTTACGATAATTATAGAATAACCAAGTAAGAAAATCGGCTAAAAGCATTTTGATAATTAATTCGTTTTACAGATCGAATTTCCGAAATATAATAATTAATTATAATAATCATGATATTTATTATATTATATAACAAGACGTAACGGATATAAGTTTTAAAACGCAAAACTCTTTGTATTATTTAATAAATAAATCTGTGAGAAAAACCAAAATGTTTAGTATAATTTTGAAACTTTTTATATTGATTGAGTTGTCTGAATTTTGATATTATTTGGTTTTATAAAAATAACATTTAGAAAGACAGTTGAATGTAATTAAAAAACCCAAAGGTTTATTAGAAAAAAACTCTGAGAAACAAGAGTTTTAAAAAAAACAAAATTATATTACGTTTTAATAAATAACGGCCTTAGAAAACGGTCTTAACAAAAATAAATAAAAGAACCAAGTAAACCGGGTTATGTAAGAGGTTACCAATATACTAATAGTAAACTAATAAGCCGAATTATTAACATATTCATAATACGCCATTAAGTCGAATAAAGATATATACGTTCGTTATTTCTATAGTTTAAATAACAGTAATTGTAACAGGTAAGCCATTTAATCAATTATTAAACCTAAGTGGTACAGGTTTATATTAACAGAAGTATTGTGAGATTTTAAGGAATAAATACAATAATTAATTACGTTTCGTAATACTAAAAATATTTTCGATAACGAAGTTATATTACAAGCGGTTATTATTTAAATTGTAGAAGTAACGAATATATAAATCTGAATTTGGGTTATTAACTTACTATTCGTAAGTTAGTAATTTGTTACATAATTTAATTTATTTAATATTTTGGTTATATTTATTACGACTCTTTTTGGAGCCCCGTATTTGTTAAAACGTAATACGACTTTTTTAAACAAATTTTGCGTTTAATTTTTTTTCGTAAGATCTTTATTTTTTTAGTTATTTTTGGTCTTATTTCTAAACGTCGTTTTCGTAAAACCAAATAACGTTGTATTTTAAGTAACTGGATTAAAGTAAAAGGTTTCCAAATTATGTGGAATTTTTGGGTTTTTTCAAGAGTTTTATTTAGTAAATATGAAAAAAAGGGTTTTCGTTATAAGAAATATATGTGTTGTAGTTAGTAGGATAATAAAATAAGTATTTATATATTTTTAGTAAATTATTATATTAGAGAAATTCGTTATTTAAAAAAGGTTAACTGCCGAAAAAGCTTTATACGATTTTTTTGCTCTGTTATCTCGCATTCGTTATTGACGGCAATAAACTAAG
Organism: Monosporascus cannonballus; assembly: GCA_004154925.1. Taxonomy (NCBI): domain Eukaryota; kingdom Fungi; phylum Ascomycota; class Sordariomycetes; order Xylariales; genus Monosporascus; species Monosporascus cannonballus. The sequence goes on along the minus strand of QJNS01000034.1, from coordinate 332,994 downwards.
TATAAGGTGCTAAATTTGTTAACAGCTTTTTTTTAATTTTTAGTTAAATTTAATAACTTCGAATATCAAAAAATGAAACTAATAATAGACTTTTAGATTTTTAAGAACATGAACCTTATTAATTGGGATTTCGTCGATTTATAAATACTATTTTTATAAGATGTTAATTAGAACGCGGTTTTAAGTTCCGTCGTTATTAATAAAAATTCTATAATAAACGTTAACCGTTTATAATATTTTTCTTAAGTTTTGAGGTGTTTTCGAAATTTAAATACTTTTTTTATTATAAGAGATATTAGATAAATCTGTTTTTTAAATCGAACAACGTTTTTAATATATATATATATATACATTTTTTGCTCTTATATTATTTCGTTCTATATAATCTTTAATGACATTTATTACTGCTTTAAGAAAAAAAATATGAAGAACTGGGTAAGGTTTAATTTTAGATAAAAGCTTTTTTTAATAATTTTTTAAAACGTCTTTTTAATATTTGTATATAATTATATATATTCGAAATCGAAACGTTTTTTAGATTATTGTATTGGAATATCTTTTACAACACAATAAACCAATTCATTTCAAAAAACAACTTTTATCATCTTTTCTACCTATAATATTTGTTTATTTATTTATGTATAAACTTTATTTCTGTTTCTATTTTTTAATATAATGATTATTTGAATATTAATAAATTTCCATATATCTTTTTGGAAACATTAAATACCAGATGAAAATTTGCGTTTTTTAAAAATATTTCAATATTTTTATAACAATTGTATTTATAAGTTAATTACATATTAGATAATCTTTAATTTAATTACTTTTTTTATAGCTGATGTAATATTGTAAATACGTTTTTAATACGTAATTGATGTGTTTCGTTTATTAATTTATTCAAGGTTTAAATATATTAAATAATATATAATTTAAACCGATAAATATTGTAAGACTTTGTTAAGTTTTTGAAATCAACGTAATAATTTTATTAGAAACGATTTCGTATAATAAAATATGTATATTAAGGACACTCTTTTTAAAAAAACATATAGTATTTATTCCGTAATAATATGTTTTTCATAAGAGTTAAAATACAAAAATCTTATAAATTTGTACAAATCTTCAAATATATTATCGTAATATATTTTTTATTATTAGATTATCTAATAAAAAAATTAATAATACAATTTATAACAAATGAATTTTACAATTTTTAAAAAATTAATAATAATAATAATTCCCGTAAGATATATAATATTATATTTTAACCTTATTATAAAGGTTATATTATTGTCCTATCTTTTATAATTATTATTGTTATTTTCCGGTTTTGCAAAATTTTAAATATTTATATATTTAATATTTTTATATATTACATATTAAATTTAGTTATGTTTTGTTTTTCGATATTTTATAGTTACATCTTTTAATATTTTGATATTTATCGTAGAGTATTACCCGTTTTATTATAATTTGATATTAATATAAGTATTTTTTAACTTAAAATTAAAATAATTTAATTAAGTTTAATTAAGGTTTTGTTCAAATTCGGTTCTTTACTCAAAATATTTATTTTATTCCTTTTTTAAAAAATATTTTATAAATAATAACAAAATCTAAATTTGTTATTCTTTTGCATATAATAACTAATACTTCGTAAGTGTTTTAGTAATAATAAAACGTATAAAATTTGAATAATCCACATAAATCTTTATTTAATCAAGATGGTTTTTAACGAAATATTGAAATCTTCGAAAACTTATAATAATAACTACGAACTTTCTATTTCGAATAACGAAATTAAATTTAGTTTTTTTAATTTAAATAAAAAATACGATAAGATATTATTTACTTTAATTATTCCGTTTTGAGATTTGTACGTTTAATACGTAATAAGAAATATTAGTTTATATTTCGAGAGAAGGTATTAAATGATATAGAATTAATATTAATTTATTAATAGATGTATTTTTAACGTTTTTGAACGGCATTATTATTTATACTATTTATTTAATCTTTTTAAAAAATCTATCAAAAGTATAATAGTTGTATTAGAATTTCGAATAAAATTTATAATAGTTAACAAGTTTGAAAAATATTATAATTCATGTTTAGTATTTTGTAATTATAAAGTTTTTTTTAAAATATTTAAATATATTTTAAAGTAATAATATATTTTGAAGTTCTTATTTTTTATATATATAATTACATTTTTTGCATTAATTAATATTTTGCTATTTTGTAAAGTTTAAGCAAATTCATAAATGTATTTTACCTATACTTTTTTCCGTTTTTAAATATATAAAAGTATCGTTAAAGTATTATATATTAAAAATGTCAAAATATTTCCGTTATTCCCTATTTATAATCAGTTAAAAAATAATAATAAATTTATGAATTTAATTGACATAACTAAATATTTAAATAATAATATTTAATTTCTAATAGTAATATCGTTTAATTGTTAATAATTTATTTAATGTCGTTAAGTTTCAGTTTTTTAAATAAGAAAAATATAAAACATCTCACGAATAATTTTGAAAATTAAATTTGTTTTTATATAACTAACTTCTTTTAGTATTTCTTAAAAACGCGTAATTTATTTCCATCAAAATTAGAAATAAGAAAAAAGGTCGTAAATAAACCATTTTCTAAAAATTATTTCGTGATTCTATTTATAATATTTTAGTTATATCGTATTATAGTCTTTATGAAAAAATATTTATATTTATAATATTGTGATAATACATTAATTAATCTTTCCAAAATATTTAACATTATTATTTTAAATTGTTATTTAATTATTTAGATTTTACGGTAATAATAATAACGATACATTATATTTTTTTTAAATCTTTAAGTTTTTGACTATTTGATTTCATTTAAATAATAAACTATATATAGTATTTTTATACCCTCATTCCTTATTGCTTTTAATCAAATATTAAAACTCAACTTTCTTCGAAATTTTATTTATTAACGATGTATAAAATAAAATTTACCTATTTATTTTTTTCGTCGATTAAAGGTTTATATTGGTATATATATAGTTTTGGTAAAAGAAATTATGTCGTACTTCCTAAATACATCAATATCGAAATTAACCATTTGATATTATTTTTCACTAAAAATTTCAAAATAATTAATTTTATATTGAACTTTTCGTTATCGTAAAAGAAGTTTTAATTTTCGGTATTCGTAATTATGCAAGATTCTAATTTATATTTTACAATAACTTTTATATATTAGTACTATTATACTAAACATCCTATCCGTTTAATAATATATAATATATCATTCTGGTATATTAATATATTTTAATTTATTTTCAAAATAATACAAGTGTTGACCGTTTTTATTATTATATTTAAAGTGTTTTTTGAGGTTCTTTTTTAATATTTTGTACGTTTCGTTATTTTACGCATTTTTTTTAAATGGAATTCCTTTTAATTTCCTTTTTAATTTAGCGAATTCTATTGATTGTTTTAGTATAATACGTTAAGTTGTTATATTTATCGTTTTTACTGTTATATTTATTCTGTAAGTTATATTAATATGTTATTTTATTTAGTAAATTCTCTTCCGTATAACATTTAACATTTTATTATACTTATTATACCTTATCCTTTTTTAATAAAGTTTGTACATAAACTTTCGAAGTTTTTATTTAAAGCTTATTTTTAGAGTTTATTATAAATATTAATTTAAAATAAAGATTTGTAATAACGTTGCAGTAATATTGTTTCATAATATATTAAATTAGTTTAACTCATTTTTAATTACATTAATCATAAAAGTACAACACAGTGTTTTATAGATATTACTTGATAGATTAAATTTATAAATTTATATATTTATTATTATTATTATAAATTTAATTTAATTGTTCTAGATTCGTTAAAAACCGGATGTCTTTATATATACGCATAAGTTGTTAATAAATAACCTTTTTATTTATAACAGGTTAAATACTTTTGTCGTTTATAATATACGGCGTATATTTTGCTATATCTAATAAAGATCTGGAGATAAATATTTTTTATTTATTTTTAGTATTTTTTAACTTAGTTTTATCGCTATCAATATCATTTTAACTTTTTCTGAGACATTTGTTTAATTTTCCGCGTTTTGCTTTATATTTTCTATTATGAGAATATTTATTCCTATTGAGCTCGAATTATATTACCCACTTTATTATGGTTTTTTAAAATATTTTTGAATTATATCTTGAATACTGATATTTAGTTAATTTATCACGAGCTTTTAAGCTTTTTGTATTTATAATCGTTATATCTCATTTTGATACAATTAACACGTTTAATTTAATTTTATTTTCGTTTATAAGTAATATTAAGGTTTATAACTCTTTAATATAATATTATTAAAGGTATTATTATATTAAAAATTATTATTATTAGTTTAGAATCGATTATTATCTTTATTTTTGACTTTTTTGTATATTTTAAATATTGATTGCTATCGACCTTAATTATAATAGTAATAAAACTTAAAAGAAATTTAGATTGATTTCGTTTAAAAACTTTTCTTTTTCCGTTATTTATTCAAAAATACAACTATTAATAATTATATGTTTAATTTAGTTTTAACGTTAGTTAAATCAATATATTATTATCGTTCAATATCGATTTTTTGTTATAATTATTAAATCTCTATTGCGGTCTTTATTTTTTTATTCATTATTCTAAAAGTTTTCGTTAATATTAATTCCAATTATTTGTAATTATTATATATTTGTATAATTTTTACACTTTTTTTTCCGTAACTCATTTATTATATTTCTATATATTCTGTTCGTAATAAATAGTTGCGTTTTCTATAAATGGTTTCAATACAAAATTTATTTATAAGAGAAATATAACGAAACAAGTAAAGAAGTATCTTGAATATATTTAATATTATATAAACTAAAATTATAATTTTATTAAAATGATATTTAACGATCGAAATTTGAAAGGGTTTAATAAAATTTAATTAAACAACTTCCCTTACTTTATAAGACGTTTTAATATTTAAGGTTTTATTTTTACTATCGAATTTTTCGTATACGGTTAAAAATAATGTAATAGGCTTAATATTTTTTATAATAAATAAGATATACGTTTAGAAAGCTTGATTATTATTTTGCGTTATCTAAATTCTTTATTTCAAAACTGTCTTAAGTTAAGAATGAACTAAGAAATATATCATTAAGATAATTATTTAAAATTTTATTATATTATCAAGTAAAGGTTGGTAAGGTATACCGGTTAAAATTTTTAATTAATTGTATTTCATATGAGTGCCAATATTTGATAGCGAAATTATATTAAAACTTATTATTATTCAAATTACAAAAATCACGAATATATATATTTTAATTTAGATTATTAATTTATCGTTAATAAATTAATAATTCGGTTTACTAGTTTACTATTAGCAAGTTGGTGATCTGTTACATGATCTGACCTAGTTGATCTTTTTAGCTATTCATATTACGATCGTTTCTAGAGGCCGTAGCTTGTTAGTATGTGATAGTAACTTCTAATCAATTTTCTTTACCTAAAATACTTTGAATATTGCGAAATGTAATTAAGTATTGTGTTTATAGCTTAAACTCTTACGATAATCATGCTAATATAAACCTGTATAACTAAGATTTAATAGTTATTTGAATCTCTCAGCCGTTAGTCGCAAATTACTATTATTATTTGCTTTTGTTTTTTAATATTTTGTAATTAGCAAAAGCTGAAACCTTTTTAATATTAATGTAGTTTAACTTTCGGCGATTTAAAGTAGCGCGGCTTTTACAATCGATTTCGAAAAGAATAACAGATACAACGTTTTTTTTACTGTTTTGCGAAATTTGGAAATATACGGGAAAATATCGGAAAATAACAAAAATAAAAGAAATACTTGCTATATGTTAGAACCTGACAAGCCTACATCTGCGAAAACGGTCGCAACAATAAGGATAATGGAACTCACCTTATAAGATACGTAATAAGTAATTTCTAACATGCAGGTAATAATAAGAAACAACTATAATCATAAAAAATCATAATTATTATAAGTAGTATAACGAAAAGTAATCAATAAAGTTATAAAAAATAGATATATTTATTATTACAATAATTTAAATAATATTAATTTGTAATAAAATGTCGTTGCAGAGAGTATTTTAATATTATGAGACGTAATTCGTTATTATATTTATTATTTAAATGTTTATAATATTCTTATTAATATTAACTCGTATAACTGAATTTTAATAATTAATTAAACAGTTTAATCATTATACATTATAAGTTATAATATAATAATATTATTAAATTTGAAGTAATACTTTTAATTATTATATTAATTAGTAAATCGAGAACAGCTTTTTAAATAAATGTTTTTTCAAAAATAAAATTTAAAAGTTAGAGTTTTAAAGATAATAATTTACGTTAAGTTTAATACGAATAAATGTACCAAATTTTAATGTTAAAAACCTGTAGTTTTATAACGAAAACAGTAATGTATAAAGTTTTTTTTATTTAAGTAAAAATATATCTTAAGTTTTAAAAGTTCGGAAAACCGGCGGATAAGACTTTTGCTATTACGGTTTTTTAACTAAAAATATTTTTAATTGATATACATTTACGGTAAGAAATTATTTAAAATATGCCGAAATCGATTAAAAAGTATTTGTTAAAAAGTTTTTTATATTTATATTATTTTGGAAAATAAACATATCGTTAATTTTGAAACTCTAAATAAAAACCTTACGATAATAAAATTAATTCTTTAGTTATATCAGAAAACCTTAATTGCGAAACTTATAATTATATTTAAAAGCCTTAAGATTCAAGTAATATTTAATGATAATAACGGAAATATTTATATTATTAAATTGTATAAAACATTAAAGATCAAATTAAAAATAAAATAATTAAGTTTTTAAAATTTAGAACTGTGAGTTGGTATATTACCGAAATTATTAAAATTAATAATACGTTAAACGAATACCGTATGAAAAATAAGATTAGTATATTTTAAGATATAGAAATTAATAATTAATTAATGAAAAAAACGCGATTTATTTCTATATTTTATACTATAACGCCGAAGATTTATGGAATTCGAAAGAGTTTAACGTGAAGGTAAAAATTAGGAAGAATAGTGTAAATACGATAACATGAAATATTATTAAAAGATTTATAGAAAACCTAAAAGATACAATGAAGTAATAGTGTATTTATATTGAAATAATGATAATTACTTTATCAATATAATTAAGATTTATTATAGCGAAATATTATTGTAATGAAAAATTTAATACGAAATACAAAAGGTGCAAATATTAATTTAAAGGATATCCGAAAAATAATAATATGCTTCAAAAATAAATAAATCTTTTTAAAACAGAGAACTAAAAAATGTTTATATTAAAGTTCTGATCTATATAACAAAATGTAAGTAATATATTGTAGACAACGAGAATATCTAATATATAACGACTAGAAGAAATCTATTTATTAACATATGGTACGTATATATAAAAAGAGAATCGAATTTTTAACCAAACCGGAAATAATAAAATAATTAAACAGTAATATTAATATATTTAGATTATTATTTCGTAAAACGATATTAATAAAGCAATAACTTTATAAAATTAATTTAAAAACATATTTGTAAAAAGATCTATATTTATTTTTATGATTAGTATAATTACAAATTCGCAAAAGGGTTAATTTAGCATACTGTAAAGTAATATTTTTGGAAGATTTTTATGCACTTTTATTTTAATTAGGATTTATTATACATTTTAAAAAATAAATGTTAAAAAAGACGATTTAATATTTTACTTGAGAAATTTATTATGAAGACGATAAATTATAAACGATTTAATAGAATATTATATATTATAAGAAACATTAATTTATTTAATACAATAAGAAATTATACATTAATTAAGAAAATTTACTATAAGTAAAAAAGTAATTACGCCGGTAGAAATAACAAATCAAATAATTTAATATATTATATAAGAATTATAAATAAAGTTTGAAAATTTTTAAAAACAGGTTTAAAAGAAATATATATAAAAATGTTGAAAAGGAATTTTTTTAAAAAAGGGTTTAAACGTATCGCTAACAGCCGTTAATAATTTTATTATTTTGAAAATACGCATCGCAACGTATTGATATACCGTAATGGTAAATTACGCAATTTTAAGTAAAAATTATATTATATTAAACATTATTAAGAAATTGAATATATTATAAGAATATTAATTAAAGTTTTATATAGTTATATTTTTCGAAAGTTAGAATTTTGATTACAATAATGAAAAGGTTTACCTTAAAATTATTTATTTCGAAATATTTATTTAAATATAATATTAAATAATTAATTTCGATATCGTTTTTTTTAAGAATCAGGATATAATTTTAGAAATATTATAAATACATTAATATAAAGATTTAATTCAAAAAAACCTAATTAGAAACAATTCGTTTTATATTATATGGATAGGTAGAGTTTTAATATTTAATTTGAAAGGATAATAAATTATAGAAAAAAAGGCATTAAAAACACGACGCATTATTATTAATATTAAAAAGATTTAAATAATTAAATACTAACTTGAAATAATAATGATTGAAATAAAAAGATTTAAATAATATACTATTATAATATTTTCGTTATAAATAACATTTTTAAAAAAAATATAATTCAAAATAACTACAATATAATAAATGAAGTTAAAAAATAATTCTTAAAAGTTTTTCCTTACTAAATTTAACATTATTTATAACTTTAATAAAAGATTACCCGTTTTTAAAAAATCATTTAAAAAATCGGATATAAAAAATAAATTCTATTTTCGTAACTACTTGTAAGGTGCTATATATTTTTCTCATTTAAACAGAATGATATATTACGATTTATAATTAATTACTAAGAATTAAGAAATATTGTTATTTAGTATTAAGTATTTTTAATTTTGATTATTAAAATAAAAAACCCATTTTAAGAAAGTAAATAATATAAAATATTTAATTTTAAAAATAAGTATAATTTTATTGAAATTTAAAAATTAACTAAATAAAAAATAATATTTAAACTTCCATATAAATTAATTAAATGCTTAATTACTTTGATTAGAATTACGAATATATTAATAATATTTTAACTCATAATACATTATATATTACGCAAGTAATTCGACTTTTTATTATATATTATTTTAGGAACATTTTTATTTATTCCAAAATAAAACGAATGTATACAAAATACATTTGTAAAATGTTTTAACTTTTATAAATGACTTAATTATTAATTAATGTAAAAAAGGTGATTGTCATGTTTTAGAAATAAATTATTTCAAATAGGTTATTATTTTAAAATATACAAAAAGTAACTTAAAAGAAATTATTATAATTTTAAAGTCATAAGCGTTAATTATAATTTAAAAGAGATATATGTTTTTGAACTTGTTGATTATTATGAAACTTTTATTTGAAATTTTAAAGATATTATTATATTTTTTAAATTAACTTTATAAACCTAATTTAATTAAATTTTACAAATAAACATACGTTTTAAAGGTTTTAAAATATATTTATTAATAAAGTAATAATTATTATATACTATTTAATACGTTTTTCCGAATACCAAATCAATATTTAAAATTATATATTAAATATAATAATTAGATAAAAAATAAGTAAGACAAAATATATTTTATGGTATTTGTTTCGTATATATTAAAAAAGCAAAGTTTAATTACATTATTTCAAATAGAAATTTTATCGTTATTATTATAGCCTTTTAAAACTTTAAGTATTTCTTTATATAAGAAAATCGCATCGGAGAGTTCTCTACTTAAGCGCGAATAAGAACTTTTAACGCACCTCAGCGTTAAACCTCCTAATCGTTTAAGTTATATGGCGAAATAAGTAATCCTTTTTATACTCTGATATTATTTTAACGTTAATCGGGTATAACGACTATTAATTACAGTTATAAATTAAAGTTCGAATTCGATATAAAAGCTGAAAAATACTGAAGATTTTCTCTAAGTTATCGAAACGAGGCTTTTATTGCACTTATAAAACAAAATAACCTACCTGTGCGCACTGAGCTTCGTCGACGATTGGTCACCATTAAGCTGTTAAAACGTCAATAACTTAAGGTAATAAAGTTTATTCGCATTAATAGTAAACGCCAAGAGGTCGGCCATAAGTCGACGATAAGTCGACGTTATAATAGCTTAATACATATTTTATTTTTTAAGGGTTTAAGGTATTTAAGTTAACAAATTTATTAAGCGTATGGCTAAAAAGTCCATTTAGAAAAGGAGAATCAATAAATTAAAGAAACAAATAAAATTAAGATTGTTTATTCAAAAGTAGAGACGATATTTTTAAAAAGAAAAAATTAAAATAAGGAAATAGCTTCGAAACGTTCTTTATTTAAGCGCAGATAAAATTTTCTAACGTATTTTAGCGTTAAAGATATTAATTCCTTAAGTTATATAACGGAATAGCTAATTCTTTTCACTCTTTTACATTGTTCCAACATTAATCGAGTGTACTGACTATTAATCGCGACTATAGACTAAGGTTCCAATCCGATATAAAAGCTGAAAAGTACCAAGAATTCTCTGTGGGTCGTCGAAACGAGGCCTTCGTCGCCTTTATAAGGCAAAGTAATTTACCCATGCGTATTGAGCTTAGTCGACGATTAGTTACCGTTGAGCCATTAAAACGCTAATAGCTTGGAGTGGTAGGGTTTATTCGCATTAGCAGCAGCCGCTAAGAGGTCGACAATGGGTCGGCGATAAGTTGACGTTATAATAGCTTGGTACGTACTTTGTCCCTTAGGAGTTTAACGCACTTAAGCTAATAAATCTGTTACGCGTATTGTCGAAAAATCTATTAATATAAAAAAGCTAATAGATAAAAAATTAACAAATAAAGTTAGGATTATTTCTTAAGAAATCGGGATAATTCCCTTAAAAAGGGGAAATAATATAAGGAAATAGCTTCGGAGCATTTTTTTACTTAAGCGCGGCTAAGGATTTCCAACGTACTTTAGCGTTAGAACTGCTAATTTTTTAAGTTATGTGATAAAGTAACTAATCCTTTTTATTCTCTTACACTTTAAAGGAAATTTTTATTAAGTTAAGGTTTATACGAATTATTAAAATTTTATCCGTTGTATTATAATTGTTATGATGTAACGATCTTGGCTCTTCACGAACGGTCAGGCCCCTAGGAGAAACAAGCCCCGACCCAGGCCAAGAAATCACGTGACTGGCTCCATGGGCTCAAACGTTACCATTGGTTCAGGGACGTTAAGACAGTTAAGCCACGGAGGGCTCAAAGAGGCTTAAGGGGACTTAACTAACTAAATGTCTTTAAGCCAGTCCAAGATACCTTAAGCCAGAACGAAGATATATATGCTTATTATTTCCATAATTTAAATAGCTTCAGCTTATAACACTTATTAATACTAATCGTTTGCAAAACGACTCCTGCACCTTTGGTATTAAGAGACGTAATTAAGTTACCCCCTATTGCTACAGAGTCCCACGATACTCCTGCCAACATAAATCCGAACGACTAAGGTTTAATAGTTGGTTAAACCCCCTAGCCGTCACAATAATTAAAGAATTTATAGAACGATAATTAAGATATGTAAAAAGAAAATGGAGAATTTCGATTTCGTTATTATTTATAAAAAAGGCGTAAAAAACAAAAAAATAAATATTTTAACTAAGTAATCAGATTTCGAAGAAAAGTGAGTTAGAATTTATTATATTATTTTCGAAATTATTCTAAAAGAGAATTTCAGTTGATATTAAATTGTAATATTATGAATTTTATTATCTAAACAAAATATGCAATATATATAAATATTACATAAATAGATATTTAAAAGTTTCCAAAGCCTTAAAACGATTTTAATCTATTTAGTATTTTTTAAAAATAAAAATAATAATTTAAAGCATCCGACAATGGTGTAACCTTTATAATAAGGCTAAAAATTAACGATATAAGTATTAGAAAAAAATGTAATTATTATCGATTTTAAAAAAAACTATAAATTTAATTACTATAAACTTTATTATAAAAGTATTTTCTTAATAATCAATAAATATACAAAGTTTCCGTATTTTTTGTCTTATTAAAAATATTAAAAGCGAATAAATGGTATATATTGTTTTAAAACAATATTTAATATGTACTGATTATTGTACAAAATTATTTTCGATAAAGGCATTAAGTTTATTTCAAACTTTGGTTGAAGTTTTATAATATAAATCGGTTTAAATCATAAATTACTTAACATATTTAAACATTAAAGAGATAAATAAATAAAACGGTTAAATTAAAGGTTAAAAACGTAATTAAAACTATTGTAATAATTACCACCAAAAGCAATAAATTAAGAAATTATTTTTTAAAATTAATTTATAATATTAAATATTATAAAAATATTATAACGAGCTTAATAAATATACGTTTTAGATTTAGGTTTAATATTTACAAAAATACGTAATACGGATTTATTAATATTAAAATTATATGAATAATTAAATCAGAAAATAAAACCAAAATTAGACTTTATATATAACTAATTAAGAAAATATTATAAATAGAAAGAATTAAAGGGATTAATTTTTTAAAAGGAAAACCAATTGTTATAAAAAATATTTAAATAGAAAAGTCTACAAAAATACTACATTTTAAATATATTAGTTTATATAGAACTAATAAGAAAGTCTTACAGAATAATTATTAATGAGAGCCTTTATATAATTTGTAATTGTATTTTAATTTTATTTTAATTTTTTATTTAAGTTAATAACGGATATTATTAGAATTTATACGGAACGAAAAGATATAAGAGTAAGAAATAAAAGCATATACAAATTGAGAAAAGCTTTGAATATAGAAAAAGATAATTTATTTAATATTTACTTAAATGAAAACATCATTTAAATTACCAAAATATTGGAAAATGTATTAGAAATTTTAGTAATGCTTGATACTTATTAAAACTTTTAATAATAATAATCGAATTATTTAAAAAGAATATTGCAATTAAGGCTGGTAAAGGGCTAATTCGACAAGCTAAAATCAAACAACTTTAGAGAAATAACGGTTTATATTAATGTAATTATAACGGCTTTAATAATAATTGTTTTTTCTTTTACTTTCTTTAAGTTATTTAAAAATTAAAAGTTATATTATATTATTATAACGCTTTTAAACTAAAATAAAGATTTGAATTTGCGTAATCGGATAAAATATATGAGAACATTAGTTTTTAAATATTACCGTTAAGTTTTAAATTAACGACGTTACAAATTTCATAAATATTTTTTCCCCAAAAGGTGTTTTACGTTGAAAATGTTAATATTTACGATAAATACTTTGAAAAGAAAATAGAATATTTAGGTTATTGCAAAATCGGTCGCGTATTTTATGTTTTATATATTACGAAATAATCTTTATTATATTATATTATCAATTTTCCGAAAAGTCTTACAAATTTTTCTCAAAAAGTTCAAAATCAACGTTTTTAAAAACGTCTATTAGGTTAACATAATAAACCGTAAAAAAACGAAGTTTGCGACGAGGTTTGAAAATACGAAAAATTATAATAGAAATTAATAAATATTAATTAAAAGAAACAAATTATTAAAATAAAATTTCGAGAAAAAGAAAATGGCATTACGACTTAATAAACTTAGGCTTATAAAACCGATTATAATGATAAGAATAATAAAACTTATTTTATAAGGTACGTAATAAATAATTATTAATAAGTCCGTAATTACAAAAGAATAATTAAAATTATAACAAATTATAATTATCATAAATAATGCAATCAATAATAATTTATAAATTTATCAAAAAATATATATTTATTATTTTTATAATTTAAATAATATCAGCTTATAATAACATCTTTTTATTTAAGACATTTTCAGTAATATGAAATATAATTAGTTATTATATCTATTATTCAAATCTTACGATATTTTTGCTTACATAAACCCGTACGACTTAGATTTAATAGTTGGTTAAACCGCCTAGCCGTCACACTATATCGTACGACGTACGAAAACGAAAAATTCGAAAAAACAATCAAATCGCCATTTGCAATTATAATCGCGTAAAATATTTGTTAAATCGCAATAAGCCGTTTAAGTTTAAATATTACCACTATATCGATTACTAGTTGTTTTACAATAAACTTTATAATTCCCTAAGCCCTTACACAGTAATACGTACGAAAAATTAAACTCTAAAATATTAACGTATAAAGATATGTATGTATCGAAATTACGATAATTAATACGTACTTTTTTTCGTTGTTAAAGCGCACCGTTTTGATAGGCTGCCATATTTTATAAAAAGGACCTGTATTTTAAAAAGAGTATCGAAAGTTTCGCTTTTTATAACTTTCAGAACAAGCAAACGTATTATTATAACGGCTAGGCGGTTTAACAAACTATTAAATCTAAGTCGTACGAGTTTATATTGGTAGAAGTATCATAGAACTCTTGAGCAATAAACAACTTAGTTAGGTCTCGTAATACCAAAAATACCTTGGATAACGAAGTTATATTGCAAGCTAATATTATCTACACTATGAAAATAATAAGCGTATATATCTTTGACTTGGCTTAAAATACTTAAGCGGCTTCAATTCTTAAGCTCTTTAAGCCTTTTAAGTTTGTTTTATTAAGTTAAAGGGCTTAAGGTGCTTGGCACCTTAAAATGTTTAAGCCAGTTACGTAATATCTTAGTTTAGGTCGAAATCAGTCCTTCTTCTAACCCCGACCGTTTATAAGAAAACTGTGAGAATACAGTCCCTATAAGAATGAGGCTGGTAGCCGACCAGCTACCGATCAGCCATCGACCCACTTACTAATATAAATCCACTATCTGCCAGGTAATAAGAAATGCCAGATCGAAATAATTTAATATATTTATTTTTTGAAATCTGCTTTACCACTGGCCGGAAATTATCTTACTCCAGTTTACAGTTAATTATTATTTTATAATTTTTCTATCTTTATTATAAATGGTAATGCGATAATTATCAGAAATAAAATTCGCCGATTGCAAAACGAACTTAAGTTATTAGTCGAAAAAACCGCCGATCGGAACCTAACCGACGAACCATTAATTACGGTACGGAAATAGGCGAAAAAACTTATAACGGAACCCTGTGACGGGCACGATGCGTAAATTAAACGGAGGCATGGCCCAACAAAGGTTTATATTCAAGGTAAGAAGGGAAAGGGAGAAACAACTAGTTACTAACGAGATGGCTACTCCCTATATATATATGGGTGATCTCGGGCTAAGAAGCTTGCTCCGTAAGCCCGAGCTGCCTTATAGGTTTTAGCCTGTAACATCACCCCTTTTCTTGCCCTTAGGGAATAATAAGGCTGCGGCGAGGCGGCGGCGGCTTTGCTTATACCTTTTTCTTTTTGTTTTTATTTTTACTTTTACGTCTTTGCCGACCTTATTTCCGTTTCCGAATAACTTTTCGAAATTATTAAGGGTAATTATATTTTCGAAATTATTACGTAACTTTTATACTGGTTTACCGTAACTTACCCACTTTACAAATAACTTTTTTCGGTAATTGCGGTTTACGTACTTGTTTTCGGCCCTTAATATACGTTTTACTATATATTTTTTTTTTAAAAATATCGATAATAATTAAATATTATTTAGGATTTAATTAAATAACGGGTTTTTTATTATTAATTTTAGGAAATTTATATTAAATCTTAGATATTTTTTTAATAAGATATTAAGTTTTACGGTATTATATAATATAAATTGCGATAATTTTATATTTAACGTATATTTAAAATATTTTTTTGGATAATTACAAAATAATTACGTTTTTTAGGTTTAATTATATTAAAATATTTATTTCGAAACATAATATTTATTTTTTAAAAACGTTAATTAATTATTTTATTTAGATTTATATTAACGTAATAATAACTTATATGAATTCCGTACTTTTTAATAATTTTTAATAAAATTAATAACTTTTTTTATTTCGGAAATTAATTAAAGGGTTACCGGTATTTTGTTAATAAGTTTTATATCGTATCCGTAAATTAAAAAAAAGTTTACTTTTAACGAAAAATTCCTGCTATTAAAAGCTAATTATGCTGCCGGTAAAAACTTGGCTTAATTATATTATACGTAATTTATAAAATTACGGAAATATACGAAAATTTCTTAATTAATTTTTTTTATATTTCCGTCCGTTTAAAGGTAAAAAAAATATATTAAATTATTATTATATGTTTATTAAGTTATATAAATAAGTCCAAAATTTATTCGTTTAATTTTTCCTTTTATTAAATATTAATCTTTTAAGGAAACCGTAATATTTTTTAATAATAAATAATAAAACTTTAAACGTAGGTTTTCGTATTTATATTAAATATTGATTTTAAAATAATTATTTTCGTTAAACGATCGTAAAATACCATAAAAAAACGGAAATTTTCTTTTTGTTTTGCCTGTAAATTAATTATAAGATTTATCGAAAAACCTAAGTAAAATCGATTTAAAATAAATAAAGGCCATAATAACTTTTTTTAATTTTTTTTATAAATATAATTTATTATATACGTTATAATTACGGAAAAAAAGGCATATATTCTAAATTATCCCAGTTAATAATAATTACGGATTAATATTATTAACGTAATGTTTTTTTTGCGTAACCGGTAATATAAAAATCGTAAACCCGTTAAATTAATAATATCCGGAACGGTTTTTAAATAAAAACCTAAATATATTTTTTAAATTATAAAATGATTTTAAAATTTAAAAAGTACTTCGTTATAAAAATTTTTATAGCGCTTATAATTAAGGGGGAATTACGTAATTTTTAGGTTACGGCAATATATATTATATTTAAGACATTATTTTTAATAATCTTTAAGTTTTATATTTTTTAAAGGTTTTTTTCGAAAAATGTTACCTTACCGGAAAATGTAACCGATCGTTCGTTATTTTTTCGCTTTAAATAAATTACGGCTATCAAAAGTTCCTAAATCCGCGTAAATTTGTTAAGTAATTATTTTTTTTAATAAATCAAATTATTTATTTTTTAAACCTAATATGTTTTTTGCCGCAAAATACGTTTTATAACTTATAAAACATAATATCGGATTAGTTTATTAATTTATTAAAAAATTATTTAAATATGTAATTAAAAACGGATAAAAACCCGGTTTATCGAATTTGCTTTTTAATAATTTTATGGATATTTATAAAATATTAGAAATTTACGTAATTTATTAAAATCGTAAAAGGGCCAATTAATTCTTAAAACTCCCTTTTTTATTCTGTGAATATTTTAATAATATTTAATAAGTTTTTGTAGTATATTTCGTAATTATATTTAATTAATAATAATTTCCTTAAAAAATATATAACTGGTTGGAAACGTTTTAACGAATCGAATTAAAACATATACCTTTTAATTACTTAACCGGAATAATTTATTTTTATTACCGTTTTTTTCGAAATTTTAATACGTAAAAATAAACGTTATAATAAAAAACTTTTTAAATCGGTCGAAAATTTATTATTTTTTATTTTTCTAACAAAAAAATCGCCTTTTTAATTAATCGTAAAAAAAGCTGTTATCCCGTTAAAATCTTTTATAAAAATTCGGTACATATTAACGAACCCGATAAAATTCTTAACCCTTTTTATATTAATAAAGGCCTCCTAATTTTGAATAATAATAATTTTTTTTAAATTTAACTTTTAAATTTATTTTTTATCGATAATAAATTTTCAATACTTTATTTCTTAAATTGCGAATTCGTATTTATCAGAATTTAATTTTAATTTTGCTTTCGCTAAATAATGGAATATTATTTTAACCTTAGTTATATAATTTGTTCGAAAACCGGATAAATAAATTAATATATTGCTTTATACGCGGAATAAAAACTATTAAAATAACGCCTTAACGAAATATTAATGTAACGTTAAAAGGTAGCCGGTATACCGTTAATGCCGAATAAACATATTAGTTATTCGAAAAACCTAAAACATATACGGAACGTAACTTTTTACCTATTTTCCTGGCGGATACGTAACCGGTAAAAGGCCGTTCGAACGTCGAACTTCGTAAACTACCGGGCCTATAATAAGGTTCATAACGTTTTTTTTATTAACGGAAAAAAAATAACGGTTTCGTTTTTTAATCTTATTTAATTTTTTATAATTTAAATAAAACCGTAAACCCCCGTTAAAACTTTTACGAATAATACCGGGGTACTTATAAAAAGATTATTAACTTAAATCTAATTTTTGTCGAATAAATTTATAAATATTTTATATAGGATTAATAATTTTTCCTCTAATATTTTATATAAAAGTCATTATAAAATTACTTTTTTTAACCCGAAATATTTATTTCCAGGTTTATCGTTACGTCGTTATTATTATAATAAAATAATAATAATAAATTTTCGTTATTTGGAAAAAAATTTGGAATTTCTGTACCTTTTTAAGAAAATATTCCGTTATATTTTTAAAGGTTAATTATAATTTCACTTTTAAGGCCTTGTTATTATCTTTTATAAAAATTACGAATAATTATGTCCCGTTTTTCTTACGGCGGTTTTACCGCGTTATCGTTACAAAGGTTATAACCGTTATTAAGCAGATTTCTTTGTATATCTATAACCGCCCCTTTAGGCGGTCCTTAGGTTCCTTATCGAACTATCTTTTTTCGCATAATATAGGCGCGGTAATATCGTTTACGAAACGGATAAACCGTTGTTTCGTTTCGTATACGATATTATTATATTTTATTTAAAATTTTCCCAAAATAAAAAAATAAAACAAATTTTTAATTACGTATTCCCAGATTGGTTTTAAGCGGCCATTTAAATTTATATTAATATAAATAAATTTTTAAATCGCAATTATTATAAATTTATTATTTTTCGGTAATTTTAACCGATAAAATTTAATAAGTATACGTTATAACTTTAGACGGTAAATTAATTATTATTAAACGTAAAATAATAAGTATATTTATTATTAACTTTTTATAATATTCTTTATTACGTCTCCTTTTTATTAATAATTTTTAATAAAGGTTATTTTTTTAAATTTTCGTTATCCAAATTATTATCCCCGTTAACGGTATCTTATAAATTTATTATCATAACCTCCGTCCTAACCGGATAAGGCCGTTTTACGGATTTATATTTAGGATATTCTTAGTTCGAATAATTGGTAACGGCGTAACGGAAATATTACTTTTTCCGTTTCCGAACTTTTATTTTATTATCGAAAATTTATTTCGCATAAAGCCGGTTATCCAAACTTTATTCCGAGCTACCCCCGGATCGGTTCCTTTAATTAGTTTATTATTAATTTATAAATTTAAAATTAACGTAATTAATTGCGGAATATTTATTATAAACAAATTTCCTTAAACGTTTATTATTTAAGCCAATTTATTAATTTAGCCGACGTATTATTATTAATTAATTATTTCGTTTTTTTTACTGGAATACCAAATCGTTATTTTTTTTACCTATATAATAATCGGGCAAAACTTTTATATAATTAATTACCTTATTTACTATACGTACCCAATAATTATAATTATTATAAAATATATTTTTCGTAATAAACGCGTAATAAAATTACATATTAATATTAATATTTAAGGAAATTACCTTAATTATTATAAATTATATTAAGCCTTTATATTCGGCTAATTTAAACTTAAAATTTAATAAATAATTTTAAAACCGTTAATTATTACTTTATTTTATATATTATAATTATTTTTTAATAAATTATATTATTTATTTATTTTCGAATTACTTTTGTATATGAAAAAAGAAATTATCGACATTAAACTCCTTTTATAATCCTGTTATTTCGAATTAATAATTAAATCGTAATTACTTTTCGGTAAACATAAATATTATAATACTTAAATAAATTGTTATAAAAAAACTGGAAATAAATTGGTTTTTTTTTACTTTTGTATAAAATATGGCGAAAAACAAACGGAACGTTTTTTATTTCCTGTTTTACGAAGGCCATTTTATAGGCTTACGATTCGTTTTTACGAACGTATTATCAAACGGCGGGCCTATAGTAAATCTTTGGCGAAACGGATCTTATTTTATAAAGGCCTTTTTTCTTTCCGTTTTTGTAAAAAAGTATTTTTTTACCTTTATTATCCGGTTAAGCAAATTACTTATTATTTTGTTACGGCTAAAGACCAGCTTAATAAATTCTTTCTGCTATATATTAAATTTTTAAAACATATTTACGAATAATTAGTGCTATAAGTTTTCTTTAATAATTCCGGACAGAATTAAGACCGTAAATTCGCCTATATTTTTGTCGGTTATATTACTTCGTAATTATTTCGTTATACAACCTCTTTTAACTTATTATTTATAACCAGGGTATTTTTAAAAAACGTTTCGCTTTTACCTAATTTCCTGGAAGCTTTAATAAATTATAATCTTAAATATATATAACAGGCACGATACGTAAGTTGAACGGAGGTACGGCCTAATAAAGGTTTATATTTAAGATAAGGAGGGAAAAGAAGAAATAGCTTGCTATTAGCGAAGTGGCTGCTCCCTATATACATATGGGTAAGCTCGGGCTAAGGAGCTCGCTCCGTAAGCCCGAGCTGCCCTATAGGCTCTAGCCTGTAACAAACCCTAATAGGCTAAGGATTATAATCTCCGAAATCCAGAATCACCTTATATATATAATAGAGATATGTTCCGATAACCGTTAATTAAACGGTTAGAAAACATATGTAATATAATAACCGCGTTTCGGAATTTAAAGCAAAAAAAGATTAAACCCCTTAATAATAATTAGATTTTGGAGATTATCCGTTAATAAAATAAATAATATTCGGAATTATTTTGATAACTGGCCGAATGATATATAATGGTATAAATTAAAAAATTAAACCTTTATAAATTAATTATAATATTGTTATAAAAACCTAGAGGCGATAAACGAATACTGTATTATAATTGTCCGAAAATTTCCAAATATACGTTAATTAAAAAAGATTAAATAAAGGTTAATACAGAAGTTTACGTAAAAAACCTAGGGCAAAATGCTTTTACCTATATTTAATCGGCCATAAGCCATACAAATGTTTTATTACGAACGTTTGGCAATTATACCGCATCACGTTTAATTAATATAATTACGAAAAAAAACAAAAAATGGAAAACTTATAGATTTCTATTAGGAACGGTTATATGAATACTAGTCTTCTCGATAGAGAATATAAGAAATAATTTATAAAGTTACTATAATAATTTAATTAATTACCGTTAAACTTTTATATTAAATAGAAGTTCTCAATTTATAATATAAAGTTTACGGACGTTTTTAGTGTAAAAAACAATCGGGATAATAAGTATTTTGTTTTTAATTGTTTTTATAAATTGATATTAAGGTTATAAAATACTCTGTGACGAAAAAACGTTTAAATAAAAAATATTAATAATATAATAAATATATTAAAATATTATTAGATAGCGTGAAAAAAAACGAAAGAAAATTAATTATATTTTGCGAAAGGTATTAATTAAGATAAATAATTTTATTTTAATGGTTTCGAGAAAAATATCCTTAAAACAAATTAAAAGTATTATATAAAATTAATAGGAATTACGATCGTTTTTGTATTCGGAAGGCAATAATTGCCGATTTAATTCCGATAAAACTAAATCCGTACAATTTTAATATTTTCGATTGTTATAAGATCTTATTTAAATATTATAATTATAAACAACTAGATTATAAAAACGTGGATTACAAAACCAAAAAAGATACGAAAACTTTGTTATCCCAGTTATACGAAAACCGATTTTCGAAAGCCGTATAAAACGTAATAATGTATAACGATAAATTAAACCAGTCCTTAGACGTAACCCTAAAAAAAGAGCTGGAATAAGCGTATACGTTTAATTTATTTCGGCTAATAATTATAGGACGGTTATAATAAAGCCGTCCTTTAAAGAAAGGGTATTTATCAAAAGAAGTACGGAGGATATAATAGTATAAATAAATATAAATATCGAAATATAGATAAATACCATAAGCAGAAAATTGGCGAAAAAGCTTAATTTTTAATTAGTTTTTATAGATATTCGGAGCTTTATCGGCGTTAACGACGCGTATACTAAATATTATAGGGTTTACGAAATTCCTGTTAACATAATAAATAATAACGAAAATAAACGAAAGTTTAAATAAATTTATTTCGCAATATGCCGTAATTAAAAGTTGCCCGAATTTTTATTATCCAGATTAAAAATAAGCAAATTACGCGTTTTAGTATATATAACTATATATTAATAATTATATAAATTATTATCAAACGTTAATAAGTAAAAAACTATAAGTTTAACGTTTTTCGATAAGTAAGTTTATACAGTTAATCTGTTAAGTTTAGCCGAAAACCTGAATATCCCGAATTTGGAGGAATAATAGGAATAAGGAATAACCGATTATCTTATATATTTAAAAAATTTCCGGCAAATATATTTTGAAAAAATAAAGCAAAGAATTATTAGGGACAAAATACGTAATAAACCTGATCATAAGAAAAATGCTTTTATTCGACCTAATTTATCGAATTTTAAAGGCTTAAAAAATATTTAAAAAATATATTCGAAAGATTTAAAAGCAGGCCGAATACGTTATTTGAAAACGGACATAAAGGTATTAATATTATTCGTATTTAAAAAGGACGGTAATTTCCGATTATGCATTAATTATAAAGGATTTAATCGGGTAAAGATAAAAAACTAATACCTTTTTATTTTTAATTTTAAAATTAATAAATCGGCCAAGCTTGATTAAGGTATTTTCGAAAATTAATTTTAAGGATATTTATTACTATATTAAAATTTAAAAAGGTAATTAATAAAATATTGTTTTCCGAAAGTGGTATAAACAATTTAAATATATGGTTATATTATTTAGCTTAATTAACGCGTTAATTACGTTTTAAGCTTAAATATATAAAGCATTAAATAAATTTAGTATTTATATATACGTAATATATTTAATTAATAAAATTATTTATTCGAGTAACGAATGAAATATATGAAATATTTTTAATTAATTTACGAACGGTTATTATAACATTAATTATTTGCTAAAATATTTAAGCATAAATTTTGTTTTAAAAAAATAAAATTTTTAAGATTTATAATTCATACTGACACTTTAAAAATAAACCGTTAATAGGTCGATATTATCGAAATATAATTAAAAGTAAAGTTAATTTATAATATTTAAATAATTTTGGAATTCGCCAATTTTTATTAAAATTTTTTTATTTATTATTTACGTATTACGAAATTTATTATTACGTTTTTAAAAGGGGGGTAAGGCAAAAGTAAAATAACAAAATTTCGGTAACCCGAAAAAGTTAAAAAAGCGTTCTGAAATTTAAAAAATATCTTTTAATCGGTAATTATTTTTTAATATTAAAATAATTTGAAATGTATTAAGGTTAAAACGAACGCCTTAATAAAAGCTATATTAAGAATATTTTTATAGAAATACGGAAAATATTAACGCTTAATTACACATTAATTGCAAAAATTAAATCCAACCGAAAACGGTAAAGTATAAAGTAATAAGAATTATTAACGATTACAAAAAACCTGGAATATTAGCAGTAATACCTTAAAGGTATGGAAAAAAGTTTCTTAATATTTACTAATCATATGGCGGTAAAAGACATAATAAAAGCGTTCACGCGTAACTTTAAAAAAAGGTTAACCTGATAAATTTACCGTTTTACGTAATTTAATTTTAAGATTTAATATTAACTCGATACCGTTAACCCGGTAAATAGGTTATTTAAATGTCGGGATAATATATTATGAAAAATTATGTATAAAGACGTAATCCTTCTATTATTTAAAAAATTCGGATTTACGAATAATATACCAGAAAACGTACGGAAAACGATTCTAAATATATAACATAACTTAGGGTATTATACAAAAGTAAAAAGCCTTATAAAAATAACGTAAAATTTGTTCCTTATAAAATTTCCAAATAGTTTTTATGTAACGGAAATTTAAATAATTATTATTCGCGTAAAACAGGGGCGGAAAATTTTCGTTATACAATCGTAAAACGTTCCGAAAAAAAATAAAAAATTATTTATTTGCCGAATACATTTTTTTGCAAATAGTGATATAAATACAGATCAAAGTAATATTATGATTAATAATTAAATAATAATAACCGTAAATTACAACCGTATTACGATCGGATTCCGAAATTCTAAAAAGGACGAAATTAATATTAATGTTATTATTTATAATCAATACGTTTTATGTTTTTTGCCGAAAATATTGGCCAAAAATGAAATACCATTATAATCGAAAGTTTTTAAATAGTTTTACGATTATATTTAAAAGTTATAAATTAAATATTTAAATATTATAAATTTAATATAAATAATTAAACGTTAAACTGGAATAAAAAGAAGATATTTCCTAAACTTAAATAAAATTTTATATTATCGGAATAAATTCGTATTTTAATTGTAAAGAATTATACGAAAATTGTTGATTAATTAATATTATAATAATTTAAATATAAGATATATAGGATATGTTCGTATGTCACACTAATAACCACAAACTTTTATTAGAAAAATATAGGGAACAATATCCGAAAATATATTAAATAATAGCCTGGTTATTAAGGCATAATTAAATTACACCATAAACTATATAGATAGTTATAGTTTTTATAATTATTTAAATAATTTTTCTAAACAACTTTGTTAAATTTTATTACGAGATTTCCTAAAAGCTTAAGTTTAAATAGGCTAAAGTACAACGTAATGCTGGTGATCGTCGACCGCTTTACGAAATTAAAATTATTTATTTTTATGATTCAAAATTTAATAATAATTAAATTAACCGAATTATTTTACGATAAGATAGAATGCAAATTCTATATACCGGCTGGAATTATTAACGATAAAAATAAGTTATTAATAAATTAATTTTGGGCGAAATTGTGCGAAAAATAAAAAATAAAACGGCGAATATCGATTATTTATTATTTGTAAACAGATAAATAAACGAAATTTATTTATCAAAGTTTAAAATATTATTTTTATAATTACGTTAATAAATATTACAATAATTAGATAAGGTTATTATAAAATAAAGAATTCGTATATAATAATATACAGAACGTATTTAGCGGCCATTTTTCATTTAAAAACTTATATAAATATTATTTAAAGATAATAAAATATTTTATATAAAGGTTTAAAAATTAAATATAAAGAATTAAAAAGCGTTTTAAGAAAATGGCGGCTATTTACTAAATAATATACAGATATTAGGAAAGTATAACGGTAATTTAAAAGAAATACGATAATTAACGTTATATATTTATAAAATTTTAATAAAAGGAATAAATATATTTATCGACTAAAAATCTTAAATACAAAAATAAAAAGTTTATATTTATTTATATCCGGGTTAAGATTAAAAAATAAATAAATTTTTAGGCGTAGAAAGTAATTCTTTTTATTAATTATTAACGAATATGTAATATATTTTTAATTTCTTTATTAACACCGTAATATAATTAGGAACCGGGCAATATTTAGATAATATTACCAGATTTAAAAAAAAATAAAAAAGAGTAATAAACGATATCGTCCGTTATTAAAATAACTAGGGATAACGTAAATATTTGATTAAATAAAAAGGTTAACCTGTCGAATATAATACGTAAAAAATCCGAAAGCATTTAAAATACGTATTTAAGTTATTATAATATTACTAAAAACAATTAAATACGTATATAAAAAATAAAATAATTTAAAGGTTGTAAAATAATAATAATTTAAGCGGAAATTAATTACCTAATAATTATAAGAATTACGAAAAGTAATTTTAAGTAAAATTGAAATATTAATATTAAAATATTGCTTAATTGTATAATTGCGTTTAAGTTTTTAAAGAATAATTAGCTTATTATATACCGGTCGAAAACCTATAAATAACGTAAAAAGAATTAAATTTTTATTTCGAATATAAAGTTTTGCATTTAATTATTAAGTCTTACGTGAATTAAGTTTTAATAAACGTATTACAAATTAATATAAAGATATGGAAAAATAATTAAAATTCAAATAATAGCAAAAGGCCGGTACGTTTATTAAATTTATTAAATATAAAATCTGGAAAGAATTAAAAAATATTTTATTTTTTTACGAAAGATAAGGCCAAAATTACCGCAATAAAATTTTTTATTAATTAAAAATAAGGCGTTATTTTTAAAACGCTTAACGTACTTAGCTTTCGTAATAATTTTACTAAATAAAGCCGTTTTTTAATTATAGTTATTAATAAGTATTAAAATTTTGTTAAAGCATTGAAAACCGGGCGGAAAATGTTTGTAAACTAAAAACATAATAATATAACGGCTTTCGAAAATTACTTTATTTATAAGGGTACCTTAAAATTGTACCTAATTGGAAATTAATTGCAAAATAATATGAAAAGAATTATAATACTTGTAAAAGAATTTTAAATTTCTAAACCCGTATAATGGCGTTAAAATTATATTTCCGTAATTATAACAGACAAATACAAATTATTTATGGTTATATTAAAAAAACGTTATTTTTTAATAATAATTACGTAAAGTGTTACGACCCGACAAGCTCCGGTCTTAAGAGACGGTCAGACAGAGAGCACACGGGCCACCTTTCGGATTACGTGACGGTAATCACTGCTAAGCCAGTAATTATTAATAATTAAAGGTGATCCCAAGTAATCGTAATTACTACTGACAGCATAATTACAAATAATTAAGTTAATAAAATATATATATATATATTTATTATTTTCATAATTTAAATAACTTTAATTTGTAATATATTATTATTACTTAAAATATCTTTAATATTAAAAAATATAATATGTTATTATATTTATTACTTAGATTTTTACGATACTTTTATTAACATAAACCCGTCGACTTAAGGTTTAATAATTAGTTAAACTGTTTAGCCGTTATACGTTATAAACTTTTATATAATAATATTATTAAACTTTGAATAATATTGAATATTATTAAAATATTGATTCGTATTTAAAAAACTCTTATTTAATAGTTTTAAGCTCGAATGCGGAAATTAAAAAAGAAATCCGACAAATTAAGGTTACGCCATTTGCCTAACTCTTTTTCGCCCGTATAAAACCTAAAAAGCCGGAACCTTATAATAAAAAAGGCAACCTTTAAACCTTTTTAACTTAAGTACGGATTTACTTTTATTTCTTAGACCTTAACGACCTAACGGATTAGGTTCTAATAATAAGAATATGCTTAACGGGAAATACGGCTAATTAATTTAAGCTCATTATAAGAAATTTCCTAAAAGTAAAAAAATTAAATAAAAAGAATTTTATTAATAAAATCTTTTTATTTTATACCAATTTCGAAAATAAAATACGTAATAATTTCGGCAATCCAAATAAAAAACGATTAACGGCTTAATAATTTTTATAATTTCGATAAAAAAGATTTACGTCCAAATATACCGTAATCTTCAAAAGTTTTACGGCTAAGGCCGGATGGGAAAACGATAAAGCTGATACCTTTATCGACATGTTTTATAAAAGATTAAAAGATAATATAAAAAATAAGATTATTCGGATTAAATAACCAGTTACTTTGGACCGGTATATTATAAAAGCAATTAAAATTAACAATTGACAGTTTGAAAAATAATAGGAAAAATAATAATATATTTTTCGTTCCGAATATAACAAATGCAACCAGGGAAAAAAGGAAATATATCCCTTATTTCTTATGGAACGGCGCCAAAACTTATGGAACTCGGCGTTACCCATAGACAAAATTAAAGCCAGATTAAATGCTTTAATTATGGCAAAATAAGACATAAGGCTTATAAATATAGGAAGCCCAAAAAACCACGATAAGATAATTAGACCCCTATATCGGAGGGATAATCCAGAAATAATTAAAGAAACGATAATAAAGTTATTAATATAATTTAAGTTAAATATGAATTAGGCTTATAGCAAAGGATCTAATAAAGATTATTATAATAAGAAATTCGACGAAAATACGAAAAGCCAAAAAGTTAATTTAATAAGTATTACGAGTATAACAAAAAACGTTATAAAGATAATTACGCAAATATCAGAATTAAACAGAAAAAATTTGTTCCGGAACCTTTAATAAATGTGGCAAAATATATACCATATATTATTACTAACGAGAATATCCCGATTACGAAAAATGGAAATAATATGTTTACGAACGAATTATCTATATATATTATAAGAGATTCGATTTTCAAATCGTACCGGAAATAACAAGGACAATAAATAATAGTATCGATAACTTCGAACTATAACCCCAGGAAATTTCTAACAGTTAGGCAAAATAAAAAGTTGGCTTAAAGAAATAATGCCTATAGGAAAGCCCCTTTTGTTATTATGGATGGTATAATCACCAAACGAAAAAAACGTTAATTTAGCGTACGGTTAAGAAGCATTATCAGAAAGTTATTACGGACCTTTATTTTTAATTGGTATTTATTACGGATCCCTAGAAAAAAAACTATTAAAAATATATTAATTTATACAAGATCTTTAGAACGATAATTAAAATAACGTATAATAAGATATAATCGTAAATATAAAAAAAACAATTTATTCGAAAAAAGGAATTACAGTAAAATGAAAAATAATTAATATAATTTGAAAGCATAATACGCCGAGAATAACGATAAATATAATAGCTTAACGCGTTAAACGAAAAAACATAAATAAGGCTCGATAAATTCGAATAAGAATTAAAAAAAGAAAGGTATTTATAAGAAAGCCGGAAAATAATAAAACCCAGAGAAATTAAAAAGAATTTTTAAGAAAGGCTTTAAACGCGACGATAAGAAATATCTATAACTTTATTACTTTGGATATACAAATCGGAACGTACTGCTATATCGTAATAATGGATTACGGAACGCTGGGCGGAAATTATATTGCACCGGATATTGTTAATAAACTTAGATTATTATAGAAATATAAATTGAAATCTTATATAGTAACAAATGCCGAAGGTCGGGAATTCGCTTATAATAACGGGAAAATTATACGTAAAATTAATTATTTCGAGATTTTTATTTAAGGATAATATTAAATAATTAATTTCGCTATCGTTTTATTCGGGAATTACGATATAATCTTACAATTACGATAGATACGTTAATACGAAATTTTGATTAACGGTAGAATTAGCTAGGTAAAGTTTATTTTATTCTTTATTAATAAATAAAAAACAAATTAATATTTTAATATTCGATTAATAATAATAACAAATATAGGTATAAGGATACGACAAAAACCTTATTACCCAAAGAAATAAGATATAAAAAAAAGAACGGGTATTAAAGAAAAATATAACGTATCGTTATTATTATTAAAGCAAAATTAAGGTAATTAAATAACGATCTAAAATAACAACAACCCTAAAAGTCAGAAAATTTAACAAATGTACCACCGTAATACCATAGATACGAATAGTTTTTCAAAAAGGAGCTTCATACGAAATTATCAAAACATAGCAAACAAAATTATGAAATAATCCTTAAAGAAAGATTTTCCACAAAGTTTTACCTTATTTACAATCTTAACGGAAATAAACTATATACTTTTAGAAAATACCTAGAAAATCGGCTATAAAAAGAATGGATTTGACTTTCGAAATTACTAATAAAATACCTTATAATTTTTGTACTTAAAAAAATAGCAAATTACGATTTATAATTAATTATTAATAATTAAACGATATTATTATTAAAAATTAAATATTATTCCCTTTAATTACGGAAATAAAAAACCGATTTTACGAAGCTAAATAATTCATAATATTCGATTTCAAAAATAAATATAACCTTATTAAGATTAAAAAAGAATATAAATAAAAAATAACTTTTAAAAGGAAATACGAACTGTTTAAATATTTGGTTATACCAATAGGATTTACGAACGTATCAATAATTTTCCAGCAGATGGTTAATTACGTATTATGAAAATATCTCGATATTTTTGTCGTTTGCTATTTCGACGACATTCTCATTTTCTCAAAAACGGAAAAGGTATACGTAAGATATATTTATAAAGTTCTTTAAGTTTTATAGGACATAAGATTATTTATTAACACGGAAAAGAATTAATTCCATATATAAAAAGTAGAATATCTGGGATATATTATTATCTAAGGATATCTTAGGATAAACTTTAAGAAAATCTCTATAATTACAAAATGGCAAATGCTAACGATAGTTAAAAAGGTATAGGTATTTTTTAAATTCGCCAATTATTACAGGACATTTATTCGAAACTTTAGCAAAATAATTATATTTTTAACGAATTTTACGAAGAAAAAGAATTCAAATAAACGCCGAATACGGAAAAAGTATTTTAAGATATTAAGGATGCAATTACCAACGAATTAATATTAATTATGTACGATTTAAACCGTCCCGTTAAATTAAAAACCGATACTTCGGATTATACATTAAACGTAACAATCGGATAGCAAAATAATTAAGGTAAATTGTATCTTATTTTAATTTTTTCGTATAAATTAAAAGGAAACGAATTTAATTATGGTATTCCAGATAAAAGTTTATGGCCATTATTGTGGTATTTCGAAAGTTTAGGTATTTTTTTTTAAAAAGAAATTTGTACCAGATTAAGATTTATACGGATTATCAAAATCTTACCCGATTTACCACGATTAAGGAATTTATAGGATAATAATTTCGTTACGCGAAAAAATTAGCAAATTTCGATTTCGTTATTATTTACAAAAAAGGATTAAAAAACAGCAGAGCAAATACTTTAAGCAAATAGCTAAAACTTAAAAAGAAATTGGTCAAAATTAGCTATATAACTTTCGATATTACTATAAAAGGATATTTACGCTTACGACAGATTACGACAATTCGGGTAATACGTTTTAATATATATTAAAGAAATTAATAGTATAATAATAATTTCTTAAAAAATTAAAAAATAAATAAGATATAAGTTCCAAAAAATATTAAAAGGATTTAATACGAAAAATATACGAATATTAGTTATATAGATATTTGGGGATTTATAAAACTTTAAAAAGGTTTCAACGTATATATTTTTTTCTTAAAATAAAATTAATAATACAGAAAATCATATAATAATATGATATTTGCGTTAAAGTAAAGATTTGAAGATATAAGCTATACGGAAAATTTCAGTTACTACCAGTCGTAAAGCGATTATAATATTTAGTTATATTCGATTTTATTATTAAACTTCCTATATCAGAAATTCCAGGCATAGGAATATATTACGATAACATTTTCGTAATCGTCGACCGATTTACGAACTTTTTTTATTTTTTACCATATTATAAGGATATAAACGTTAAATAACTAATATATATTTTATTTAATATATTTTTAATATATACGGATTATTTATAAAATTATATCAAATAAAGGATTAATATTTATATCAAAGTTTAAGCAAAGCTTAATAATATAAATCGGCCTAAATTATAAGTTATTTAACGTATTTAAACCTTAAACGTATAAATAAATAAAACGAACAAATTAGATTTTAAAACTTTATTTACGATATTATATTAATTACGAATAAAATAACTGGGTTAAGAAATTACTAATTACATATTTAACCTATAATACCAATTATTATAAAAGTATTAAGATAATATTTATGAACGTAAATTTTGGTTTTATTCCAAATATTTATAAGAAAATATACGATAACGGTCTAATTAATATTAAAATAATCCTTACGTTAAAGTAACTACGATAGTTATATTAAGAAATAAAAACAAAATTAAAATTTATACGAAATCAAATAAATCTGTATTATAAGCAGAAAAGGTTAAAAAGATTAATTTTCGAAAAAGGGGAAATATTTTTCTTATTACCAAAAATATTTAAGTAAAACGACCTAATAAAAAATTAATTTCAAATATATCGGTTTATACAAAATCGACAAAAAAATCTTAGAAAATAATTATTAATTAAAACTTTTACCGAAAATTAAACTTTATTTAATATTTCATATTTTCTTATTCGAATTAGCAGCAAATATAATTAAAGTATATATAGTACAAAACGATATAAAAATAAAACACGAACAGATATATAAAATGAAGAAAATCCTCGATATATAAAAATAAAACGGATTTACCTAATATCTGATTAAATGGACAAAATACCCAGATTCCGAAAATATCTAGAAACCCGTCAAAAATTTTATTGGCGCCTAGCGCCTATTAAAAAACTTTTACTAACAATAACAGGCGCGTCCCAATTAACACTCGACCAGTCAGTAACCGGGATATCGGGCCAATTGGCCGTAATATGTGCTAACGTGGCAGCCGTAACGGCAGCTTTTAACTGTTCTTGTTCCCGATATTTTTGTTCTTCCAGCTTATCTAATAACTGGAACTTACGTTATACCATGGTAACGTCTTTCGAACGAATTAACGCCTTTTATTTACGTAAACGAATAAAACGAGAAAAAGTTTTATTTATTTTTTCTTAATAATAATATTAAGCCTAAAAGTAAAACCGTTAAAACTTTAATAATCGCTTTTTAATAAGCGCTTTTTTACGTTTTAAATGTTAATATTCGTAATAAATATTGTGTAAGAAAAAAATGGGTACGCCGGTACTATCATAGGAACGATTTCGATTAATATATTCTTTATACCTTAAAACATTTTCTATTATTTTATACCTTTTATTTTTCGAAAAATAATAACAGTAAGGCATAATTTCGTACCCAGATTCATTAAAGGCTTTTATAAGGTTAGCATAACGAACGGTAAAAAAACAAAAAACGTAACAAATCTTGGAAATACGAAACGACATGATAAAAACAAAAAGGGTTACTTACCAAACGAAAAAAGAAAAAAAATCTTAAGGGCAAAATTTGGAAAGGGGGGAAATCGTGTTATGACTCGATAAGCTCCGGTTTTAAAAAACGGTCAGATAAGGAGCATACGGGCCACCTCTCGGATTACGTAATGGTAATCATTACCAAGCTAATAATTATTAATAATCAAAGGTAATCTCAAGCGATCGTAATTACCACTAACGGCGTAATTACAAGTAATTAAGCTAATAAGGAGAAAAATATATATACTTATTACTTTTATAATTTAAATAATTTTAGCTTGCAATATAATATTGTTACCTAAGGCACCTTTGGTATTACGAGACGTGATACGTTATTATATTTATTGCTTAGATTCCACGATATTCCTGCCAACATAAACCCGTCGACTTAAGGTTTAATAGTTGGTTAAACCGCCTAGCCGTTACATAAAGGGTAAATTTGGCCTTGTAAAAAACGTTAAGTCGACGACCGACCGTAATTATGTTAAAGCGTTTATATTAAGTACTTATAATATAAACTTTTTCGAATTTGTTAATTAACTCCTAATTATTAATACCGAATTAAAAAACTATTTAGGCGGTACCTTTCAAAATAATTAGAATTTAAACGGAAATTAAATAATAATATTAATAATATTAAAAATAATTATTTATTACGCGAACATTTTTATAATAATAATTAATCACAATATAATTTAAAGCATTCGGAATTTAAAGGTAAATTATATAATAATTAAAATAACGTTATACTACGTAAATATAATACGGCTTATTACTACTCGTAATATAACTAATATTTATCTTATTGTTGGCGTCGAAAGGATAATATTTAAAAAAATCTTAATTAATAGTAATACTAAAATATTATTTCTTTTAGAATTTTTTATGAAACAAAATATAACGAACGGAAAAAATAAGCAAAATAAACGGAAAAGGCGAAATAAATATAAAGAAAAATAAAAAACCAAACGAAACGCAAAAATAAAAAGAATAAAAATATAAATACAGTAAGGTTAAAGACAGATTATAATAAATATTAGGCGAAACATAATTAATTACGTAATATAGTACGTATTAATTACTATAGTATTTACTTATAATATAATATAATAATAAATTATCGGCAAATATATATAACTAAATTTGCGAAATACGTTATACTAAATTAATAATAATATTATTAGGGATTAATAATTTAAAAAAGAAAATAATTGTAAAAATACAGTTTTTATAAGGATAAAGCTGGTAACCGACTAACTACCGATTAACTATCGACTTACTTATTAATATAAATCCACTATCTAGCAGCTAATGGGAAACGCCAGACGGAAGTAACCAAATATATTTACTTCTTGAAATCTGCTTTGCAACTGGTTGGAGATCACCTTATCCCAGCTTATAGCTATCTATTATCTTACAGAAACCAAGAGTGCTGGTCATAATACGATCTTTCACCTTTTAAGATCTTTGTCCCTAAAAATCAGATCGTTTATTTTTTAATTTTAATAAATAACCTTCTTTTTTGTATTTCTCATATCGGGTCGTATTAAAAATTTCGTTTCTAAAAACGTATTAATATTTTGATTTTTTTAAAACGTATCAAACGTTTTAATTTCAAAATGCGTCTTTACTTTCGTTATAAAAAAAAGGCGTAAAATATAAGGTCTTTCGGAAGTTTTTAAAATATACGCGATGTATTTATTATAGCGGCCTCTATAATGTTTTCGGGTCTTTTAAAACTAAGTATCAAAAACTTTTAAACGAAAAAAATCGTTTAAAACGTAAAAAAAAATAAGTTCGTGAAACATTACGGACCGTTACTAACAAACTGGACCGTCTGCAAAAACAAAAACAATTATTTCGTCGCCGTAATATCGAAATATTTCGTTACGATATTAAAGATACGGTGGCCATAAAGAAGTTTAAGCATTTTGAAAAGGAATAACAACAGTTAAAGACTGCCGTTATGGCTGCTACGTTAGCACAGATCGCGGCCGACTGGCTCGACATCCCGGCTATTAACTGGTCGACTGTTAATTAGGACGCGTCCGTCGTTATTGATAAAAGTTCTTCAACAGGCGCTGGGCGCCAATAACATTCTTGGCAGGTTTCCAGATATTTTCGAAATCCAGGTATTTTTTCTATTTGATTAGCTACTGGGTAAGTCCGTTTTGTTTCCGTATATCGAAGATTTTTTTTACTTTATACGTTATTTTATTTTCGATTTCCATATTATCCTGCGCCGTATTTATTTTGATTATGTCTATTATTAATTCGAATAAAAAAACGTAAAAAACTAGATGAAATTTGATTTTTAGTAATAATTCCAATTAGTAATTATTTTCTAGAATTTTCTTAACGATTTTATATGGACCAATATATTTGAAATCAAGTTTTTTGCTGGGTTGTTTTATTTAAATATTTTTGATAATAAGGTAAATTATCTCCCCTTTTTCAAAATTTAATTCTTTTAATTATTTTTGA
Organism: Monosporascus cannonballus; assembly: GCA_004154925.1. NCBI lineage: Eukaryota > Fungi > Ascomycota > Sordariomycetes > Xylariales > Monosporascus > Monosporascus cannonballus. The sequence continues at coordinate 297,414 of QJNS01000034.1, read as the reverse complement.
ATATAATATTTGCTTATCTAATTTCGTACAAATTTTAATTTGGTTTTTATCTCCTAATATAATTATTTTAGTTATTTTAATATAAGAATTGCTTTAATATTAATAAGTTTATCGTACGTATTTTTATAAATATTTGGTTTAAACTTAAAGTTAGCGTTTGCTGAAATTATCTTAATATTTTCGTAATAACTGGTATTATATGCCAATTACGTTATAGGTAATATTTTAACCCAGTTATTCTGTTTATGGTTAATGTAATATCGTAAGTACATTTTTAATATTTAGTTTAATCGTTTTATTTATCCGTTTATCTAAGATCTAAATACGTTAAATAATATGTAATTTAAACTAATTTATAACATAAAACTTTGCCAAAACTTTAAAGTAAACGTAATTTCTTTATTTAACATAATTTCGTATAGTAATCCGTATATATTAAAGAAAGCCTTTTAAAAACTATACATTATTCGTTTTGCATTAATGTTTTCGTAATAAGGTAAAAAACAAAAAAATTTTGTAAATCGATTAACGATAACAAATATGCTATCATAATATATTTCTATTACTGGATTTTAGACACAAGAAATTTGGTAATAAATTCATAATAATTAAATCCTACTCTTTTTTTAAAACCTGTAACGGTTATAATTTTTCGTATAACGTATATCGTCGTATCTTAACTTTATTACAAAGGTCGTATTGTCGTCGTACTTTCTAAATCATTATTTTTATTCTAGGAAAGGAATATGTACGTTAAAGTCGCCCTAAGGTTTTATAGATCCCTGGATATTTATGTAATTGATATTCGTATCTTTTTCGTATCAAATTTTCCTAAATTTTTCTAGAATTTGTATTTTATTTGTTCTTTGATCTTTTAAAGAACGGTCGTTATATTACTGGATTCTCCAATATATATCAAAGGGTACTGCCCGAATTGTCGCCATTTATCACGGGCATAAATATCATTTTATATTAATATTAAAAACTACATAACTAATTTTGATCAATTTTTTTAAGATCTAGTCGCCTACTTAAGGTATCGACTTTGCCATTTTTAAACCCTTTCTATAAATAATAACAAAGTTAAAGTTCGCCAATTTTTTTACGTATCTTAATTATCGTTCTGTAAGTTCTTTAGTTGTAATAAAACGAATAAAATTTTGATAATTCGTAAAAACCTTGATTTAATGCAAATTCCCTTTTAGGAAGTACTTGAATTTTCGAAATGTTATAATAATAGCCATAAATTTCTTATCTGATATGCTGTAATTAAGCTCGGTTCCTTTTAATTTGTACGAAAAAAATGTAATAAGATACAATTTGCCTTGGTTATTTCGTTATTCGATTACTGCGTTTAACGCGTAATCCGAAATATCGGTTTTTAGCTTAACGAAACGAATTAAATTGTACATAATTAATATTAGCCTGCTGTTAATTGCATCCTTAATTTCTTGAAACGCCTTTTCCGTTTTCAGCGTTTATTTAAACATTTTTTCTTTTTTAGTAAGATTAGTTAGAAATATAATTATTCTACTAAAGTTTTAAATAGACTTTCTATAATAATTGGCGAATACGAAAAACGCCTATATCTCTTTGCCTATTATTGGCGTCTGCTATTTTGTTATTACAGAGATTTTTTTTGAATCTATTTTAATATATCTTAAAGTAATAATATGTTCCAGGTATTTTACTTTTTATTTATAGAATTAACTCTTTTATACATTAATTAATAATTTTACGCCTTATAAAGCTTAAAAAACCTTATAAACGTATTTTACGTATATTTTTTCCGTTTTCAAAAAAATAAGGATATCGTTAAGGTAGCAAACGACAAAAACGTCGAGGTATTCTCGTAGCATATAGTTAACTATCTGTTAGAAGGTTATTAGTACGTTCGTAAATCCTATTGGTAAAAACCAAATATTTAAACAGTTCGTATTTCGTTCTAAAGGTTATTTTCTATTCGTATCCCTTTTTAATCTTGATAAAGTTATACCTATTTCTAAGGTCGAATACTATGAATTATTTAGCTCCATTAAGTCGGTTTTTTATTTCTGTGATTAAAAGTAATAATATTCGATCTTTAATAATGATATCGTTTAGTTATCGATAGTTAACTTTAAATCGTAATTTCTCGTTTTTTTTAATACGAAGAATATTAGGTATTTCGTTAGTAATTTCGAACGTCAAATTCATCCTTTCTGTAACCGATCTTTTAGGTATTTTTTGAAAGCGCGTAATTCGTTTCCGTTAAGATGATAAATAAAGTAAAACTTTGTCGAAAATGCTGTTAAAGAACTATTTTATAATTTTATTCGCTATAGTCTAGTAATTTCGTATGGAGCTTCTTTTTGAAAAACGGCTTATATCGGTAATATTATTATAATATATTAATTAAATTTTCTAACATTTGGGGTTATTATTTTAAATCCTTATTTAGTTATCTTAGTTTCCCTCTAATAATAATAATATGTCGTATTTTTCTTTAATATTTATTTTTTTCTTATGTTTTGTTTTTTTGGGTAATAAGATTTCTATTATATTTTTATGCTTACATTCGTCGTTATTTTCGATCGAATATTAAAATCTTATATTTTTTTGGTTTATTAATAGAAAATAAAATAAATTTTACTTAGCTAGTTTTTTCATTAATTAAAACTTTATACTAGCGTATCTATGGCAATCCTAAGATTATACCGTAATTTTTAAATAATACGATATCGAAATTAACTGTCTGATATCGTCCTTAAACAAAAATCTCGAAGTAATTAATTTCGCGCGTAATTCTTTCGTTATCGTAGGCATATTCCTAACCTTCGATATTCGTAATTATATAAGGTTTTAACCTATATCGTTATGGTAATTTAAGTTTATTAACCATGTCCGGTATAATGTAATTTCCGCTCCGAGTTTCGTAGTTTATTATTATAGTATACCAATATATTCCGATTCGTATTTTTAAAGTAATAAAGCCTTTAACGGTTTTTATTGTCGCGTTTAAAGCCTTTCTTAGGAATTCTTTTTAATTCCTTTGAGTTTCGTTGTTTTACGGCTTTTTAATATGTAACCTTTTTCTTTTAATTTCTTTTTAATTTTGCCGAGCCTTATTTATATTTCTGTATATAATACGTTAAGCTGTCATATCTGTTGTCATTGCCGGCGTATTGTTTCCTCGAACTGGATTAATTATTCTTGGTTTTATTGTAACGTTTTTGCCTATTAAGTACATTGTTTTTTTATAATTTTAACCGCTTTTTATTGTACGTCATATTATTTATCGTTTTATAGTTCCCCTGTAAAATGTCGTATTTTTTCCTTCATAGCTTGGCGATCTTCTAGATTAGTAAAAAAAGCCAGTTGGAAATAAAGATCCGTAATAGCTTTTTAACAGTGTTTTTCTATTATATACTAAATTAACTTTTTTTTCGTTTAATAATTATATTATTTATAATAACAAACAGAGTTTTCTTACGGGCATTACTTTTTCTCAGACCAGCTTTCCATTGCGGCTAGCTGGTAAATATTATCTTCCGGAGCTATAAATCGAAAATATTAATATCATTATTCGTCGTTTTTGTTATTTCTCTTTCGGTTTAGGAAGTCGAATTTTTTATAATATATACGAATAATTTTTTATAGATCTATCGCCTTTATTTCTTATAATTAGAGCATTCCTTTCGTCGACAATATATGGGGTGCTTTCGACTATGTCGATCTGGAGTTCCAGAACAAAAAGGTTTTATTTAATCCTAGTATTTTCATAACCATTTTTGTAATTTTTCTTATTATTGTTGCGATGTCCGCTAAACTAGTTTTTTTGGCTTTTTACATCCCTTGTTAAATTTTTCGCCATGGGAGGCCCGGTACGTACTTATCCCGAATTATATTAATAGATTTGCTTCCGTTTTTTTGATTTTTTCTGGATTATTTTTCTAGTACGGGTTTCCAGTTATCCTGACAGAGTTCTTTTGATGCCTTACACTATACTACTTTATGCTCTATTTTGTTATAATTAAAGCATTTAATCTGGTTCCAGTTCTTTTTATAGGTGGTCCCGAGTTCCATAAGTCCTAGTTTGATACTGTAAAAAGTATTACTGCGTTAAGGAATATTGATATTAGTCGTATACCGAGGCTTAACGTTATTTTTTTCCTTTGGTACCTTTAATCCGCTAGGCATATTGCCGGTCATTAATTTTAATTGCTATAACAATATAATCCGATAAATAATTAGGCCGGTTAAATTTAAAAGGCTTTTTTTGCACTTTTTTTAGGTTATCGAAAAATGTGGTTATTGATATTTTTTATCCCAAATTTAATTTAGATATTAATTAAATAAACGTACAGCCGTAACGGAATATTATTTTTTTGTCGTAAGTATTAGATTTGTATTTCGGCTTTTGTTTTTTCGATTATTATTTTAAATGTTTTTGTTAATATTGATTCGAATTATTCGAAATGTGATGATATGCACAGCTAGTCCTTATAAGGTGGATTAAGGTGTCCAAACCCCAATTGGGGGTTTGGAATTGCTGACCTTTTGGTATTGTGGCTAGCGTCGCACCTTCGTTATCTTACACGAAATCGTTATAAATTTGTATTATTTCCGGATTTTATTTTTTTAGTAGCAAAATAATATATTCCCTTATAACAGGCTTAAACCAAATAACCGTATTTCCGATAAGTTGTAACGAACCTGTCATATATCTACCTAGAGGTATAAGCAGTATCCGAAATAGGGTCTTGATTTACAAGTATCAATAGGACGAGAAATAATTTAATGGTTTATTTATTAAAGAGATTTAATAACCTTTTCTTCAATCAGAGAACGGTATGGTTACCTCTGAATTAAAAGCTTCAATTAATAGCTAAGGAGCAAAATTAAGTAAGTGCTATTTATATAAAAATTCGATTTATTATATATCTATCTTTTCTTAAGTAAATATATCGTATATCTATGTGATCTATATAATTTGATCAATCCATTAAATCACCTAGATTACTTTGTCTAAGCCAAGAACTTTTTTCCGGAATTCAGCCGTAGTAGTTTTACGCTAGGCCTTAAAGGTTGGCCTCTTTAAGATAAGAACCTCTGTTCTTATAACATTATTTCCCCTTTTTAAGGATTTTTGTCCCAAAAATAAGAACTGCACATTGCCATTTAGTTTTATTCGAAAAAATTAAAGGCATTTTAATTAATTTTACCATAATAGACCGTATTCGAAAAATGAAAAGAAAACCTTGACTAAATTAACGCGAAACGCGCAATAATCGTGCGAATTTTGTCGAAAAATTTGGTTCCAAAGTTGTTATTTATTTAAATTATATTCGTTTTAAGAAGGCCGATTATTTTTATGTAATAGATATTCCAAATTGTAATTGCTGTACCCGTAATTAACGTTCGGCTTATAACGTATTAAATATAAATTTCCTAGTGAAAATTAGAAAAGAACGCGAACGTTTCCAAAAAGAATAACGCGAAATGGAAAATAAATTAATGGAGTTTTTGGGTCGGTTAAAACGTTTACGTTTTTAGCAAAATATTTTACAGAAAAAGGCCTTTGCCATTTTAAAAGAAGGTTATAAAATGGATTAATTGGAAAAATAGAAGAAATTAGCTAAAAAATAACGACGTATAAAAACGGAACAAGCGCAGTTTGTTTCTAAGATGGCCGTTATTATGGAAACGTCGGCTTTCTTCGATTAAAATGCTATAAAGTTGGATTTAAATGGTGGACCGTTATTACCTGCGACCTTGGCCGCATTAAAGACGGTCGGTCAGGATTTTGACGGTAGAACGTCTTAACTAGGTCTATCGCATTTATTACGTAATTAAATAATTCTCAAATATTTTCCTTATATAAATATCTTTCTTATTTAATTAAGTATTAAATTTTATTTCTAATTATTTTGAAATCTAATATTTGTTCGATTTCGTATTCGTTAACGTTTTTTTCGATTTCTAGGCTTATTCTTAACCGGGCGTTCTCAGGTGCTGGTTTAAGTAAGAAAATATAGAAAATAAGGTACATTTTTATGGTTTTGGGAAACGACAGCCGGTAATTAGTTTTTAAAATAATTTCGTTAATTTTAAATAAGCCAAGTTTTTTGAAATGGAATTTATTATTAGGTTTTTTTGTTATAATCTATAAAATATTCGAGGTTATATTTTGCCTTTAGCGTAATAAGTAAATTTTGTTTCTTTTCGCTAAAATTAGTTTTTTAATTCTTTTTCATTATACTATTAGGTTATCCGTTATTAAAGGAATTATAATTCGTTTCGAAAACGGGCTTAAATTATATTGATTTTTGTTATTAACGTTTCAGCTTTTAAAACGATTATAATAATTTTTGGTACCTTATTAAGTATTTATTTAAGTCATTAGGTTTTTATTTTTTGTTAGTATATAACTCTATAAGGAAATATATTTATGTGTTCGTTAATAAATATATTATACGTGATTTGTGTTAATAATAAAAGCTTTACCTAATTACTTTGTTAATAATCAACGTAATTTCGGAAATATTATTCCAGGATTTAATTTAGTTTCTCGGTTTGGCTATCCGTTTAAGGATAATATATTATTGAAAATTTGAATTTAACGCCGATTTGTTTAAAACAGCTGGTACCGAATTTTGAAATAAATAATGTATCTTTATTAAAAACGATCTTTTTTGATATTTCGTATTTGTCTAAATAATATCTGATAAGGGCGTAAGCTAGTTATTCTGCCGTTACGTTTTCTTTAAAAGGTAGGAAATACTTATACTTAATAAGTTTATTAAAAATTACCCATATTCCGTCGTATTCGATTCCAGTAATTAAGTTTTTAAATAAAGATCAATTAGTAATAAAATCTCAAGTTATAGTATTTCATACCTTATCAGAAATATCGGTCGGTTATAATAGTCTGTAAGGATTATAACGTGCTGTTTTAGCCTTATTACAAATATTGTAATTCTTAATTACTTTTTTGATTATACGGCGTAACTTTAGAAAGTTATATTTTTTTACAATCTTTTAGTAATTTTAAAAATTCCTTATTATCCGTACAATGGGTTTTTATGGAATTCTTTTACAAATTGTTCCTGTTAATCCTTAAGAACATAGATTTTGCCATAATACAATAACTGATGTTTTGATTATTTTTTCAACTGCTAAATTTTGGTTTATTTTTCCGTATCGTAAAATTCCGGAATCGTATGAAAAGTTCGGAAGTTAATTTTCTTATTATTTTATATAATTATACGGTACCATTCTTATTATACTGTAGCATTTATATGCTTTTTTTGAGGAGTTTAAAATCGTAATTTCCTTTACGACTAAGAATATCCGCCTAGATATGTTTTTTTCCTTTAATATGATAAATTGTAACGTTGAACTGGATAAAAAAATTATCCGTTTTTTATGTCGTTTATTTAACTTTTAAGCTTTTATGAATTACGTAAGGTTTTTATGGTCAAAGTAAATATTAAAGGGGTTTTTTGTTCTATTAAAGAAAAATTCTTATTGTTTAAAAGCGTTAATAATTGCCAATAGCTTTTTATCGTAAATCTGGTATCTGAATTTTGCATTTCGGAGTACTTTTAAGTAATATGCTACTGGATACCATTTGTCGTTATCCTTTTGTTATTCCAAAACTGCGCCCAGGATATATTCCGAGATATTTGTTTTTAAGCATTTTTTTATTTAGGTTTGGCATCTTAACGATAAGTCCATTAGTAATTGCTTCTTTTAGTTTTCGAAATAATTCTTTAACTTCTTTTAGGAGTTCTAATTTTTTTTCTAATATATTCTTTGGTAGTAAATTTCGTTAATAGCCTAATTATATCTCCATATCCCTTAATTAGGCTGCGTATATAATCTGTAAATCTTAAAATTTATCAGATATCTGTAACGTTCGTTTTGTTAGGGATGGGCCAGTTCTTAATTATTTTCAATTTGGAGTATTAAATCTGGATTTGTTTAAGAATAAGAGTAAATCTTAGAAAATCTAATTTCTATATATGTTATATGCTTTTAGCAGAGTTAATTCGAATATTCGCCTTATTTAAAGTTTTAAGTATTTAGGCCATGTACTTCTTATATTTTTTTGGAGTATCGAAATAAATAAAAATGTCGTCAAGGTAGACAAATACGACTTTATCTAAGAATTATCGAAAAATGGTTATAACCAAACTTTGGAAACTGGCGGGAGCATTAATAAGTCTTATAGGTATTACTCTGTATTCGTAAAGTCCATATACTATTCTAAATACCGTTTTTCATTTTTTTTCTTTAGTCATTTAGATACGGTAATAACCGTTACAAAAATCAAGCGCGGTAAATTATTTGGTTTTGTTAGCATTCTTTTTCAAGGTATTTATAAGGGTTAAGAAGTATCCGTTTTTAATTATGATATTATTTAATTATTTGTAATCGATTACTTTTCGATAAACAGGATTTTCGTTTTCGTCGATCTTTTGTTTGCCATCCTTAATTTTTGGTATTATAAGAACGGGATATCCAGCAGAAAAATTAAAAGGCTGGATATTTTAAAAACTATTTAAATTAAATTATAATAACCAGCTTTACTTTATTTAGATTATTCCGATTATAAGATTTAACTAAGTAACGATTAATTAAATATTAATAAAATTACCGATTTTTTCTTTTTATTGATCGTTTAGTTCGTTAAAAAACATAATTAACTTTGCCGATAATCTATAAATAGCTATATTTTTCTTGCTAAAAATATAATTAGATTCGCAATGCAAAATTTTAATTTACGTAATTTACCGAATTAATAAGGTCTCGTGTAAAAGATTTATATTATTATCAATTTATATGGTTAATACTTTAACGTTAATTTTCAACATAAATCGAATTTTGTAAATATAGTTCTGAAACTGCTTTAAAATGTTTTTAAATAATTCGATATTTTAATTTCATCACATCGTAATTTAGTTCAATTCCTTTTCAGATAATATTTTTATAATATCCCGGGTATTTTATGTTATTAATTTCTTGGTTTACCGTATTTCCGAAATTTGGTCCGTATAAATCCGGCCTTATACTAATTTGTCCTATTCCAGGATTATACTTGATAATAATTAAGATTAAAACCGTTATAAGTTGTTTTTAAACGTTGTTGTAATAGATTTTCTAATTAAAGCCCTAAACACAAAGTTTACATTTACGAAATCAGTAAATAAAAGATTTTGTCTTAATAACATAATATCCGATAAATATCCGATAATAAACAGTAATCTTTATAAAAAAATTTAATTTTCGATATATTTTTATATGTACGAATTTTTAAAACTTTTATTACTTTATGTGAGAATACATCTTCTATAGAGCTGCGGCTGGTATCCGGCCAGCCACAGACCTACGCGCCAGTACAAATAACCATTTGGCAGCTAGTAAGAAACACCAGATGAAAATTACCTAATACATTCACTTCTTGGAATACGTTCTGCGGCTGGTCGGAGATCATCTTACCCTAGCTTACAGCTGTCCATTGTCTTACATTTTAGCTCTATTAAATTAATAGCCGTTTGTATCGCAAAAGAATTTGATTATAATTGCAAATTTATAGTATTATTAAGATTTCTATATATTAATCGTAATTCCGGTAACTTTTTAATTTAAAAAGCGTTTATTTGTATTAAAAATATATTAGAAAACGAATCGTCAAAATTTCGGAAAAAATCTTAACTTTTTCGTACTGCGTTTTAATCCCTTAATATTAACGTGTTACGACCCAACCTAAGATTGATCGCAAAAAACGGTCGGACCCACACAAAAAGGTGACATGATTTGGATCTTTCTTGGTGTTAAAATCTAAATAAATTTATACAGATCCAACCAAATCCAATAATATTAGATCTGTAAAAATGTCAAGATTTAATGGAGGTTTAACTAATCCATAAAAATATATGTGTTTATAATTTCCATAATTTAAATAACTTCAGCTTATAACATTTATTATAATTTATTACTTACAATAGAGCTTAGCACTTTTGATATAGAAAGACATAATATATTTTTATATCTATTACTTAAAATCCTACGATACTTTTGCTAACATAAGCCTGTACAACTAAAGTTTAATAATTAGTTAAACCGCCTAACCGTTGTACGTTATAAGCTCTTATTTAATAATACCGTTAAATTTGAGCAATATCGCCGACATTATGTCTATTAGCAAGCAGCTCGAACAGCCCATTTATCAGATCTCTGATAACCCGGATACTGAAATAAAATCCAAAAAGAAAAAAAAGCAGCCTCACTTTTTTCGCCAAAAAGTTCTCCGACGCCTGGATATTATAAACGAACGCATTGTTTAACTTAAGAAGGACAATACTGATTTTACGACGTCTTTTTAAGCTGCCCATAAAAAGCTAAAAAAAAGCTCACGAGATTAAAAACCCCTTTCGAACGAACCAGATTGTTTAACTAAATTTTATTAAAAAACCAAGAAAAATCCTTAAACCCCCTAAGCCAGAATTTTTCGACGGAATTTCGACTAAGTTATAACTGTTTTTAATTTAATGCAAAACATACTATAAATACTTTCCTATTCGATTAATTACGCCTAGTATGCGAATTAAATTCGCAATTAAACGATTTACTATAAACGCGGCTATTTAATTTAAACCCGCTATAAGAAAATACGTTATCTTGCTAGTCGAAAAACGAAACCCGGAAATAATACGAATATATAACGATTACGAATAATTTAACCAAGCATTAATGAAAACATTCGGAATAATAAACGAAAAAACAAAAACCGAAATAAAAATCCAATAATTACAACAAAAAAGATTAATATCTAATTACAGCAGTACGTTCGTTTAATTAACCTTTAAGCTAAATTAAAAATAAGAAATATTCATAGCCAAACTTTTCGACGGCTTAAAAAAGGCAATTTAAAAAAGGCTTTTTAAATTTAATCGGCCTATTTATTTATCGGATTATATCGTTATAGCAATTAAGATCGACAATTGACAATACGCCTAATGTATTAAAAGTACTAAAGGAAAAAATAATAACAAACCCCGATATACGGCTAATATCAACGCTTCTCGACGCGGTAATACTTTTTACGACACAGAACCAGAATTTATGAAGCTTAGAGCCACTTATAAAAAAATTAAAACTAAACTAAATATTTTAATTATAATAAGATAAGGCATAATATAACATGGTATAAAGTGCATAAAAGACCCCTTTAAGATAATTGGAAATTAATATCAGAAAAATAATCCAGAGAAGATCAAATGAATGGCAGCATATCTATCTACATACTTCGACTTAAGTACGTACTAGATCCTCTCTGGCGAGAAGTCTAATAAGAGATACGAAAAGCCAAAAAGTTAGCTCGATAAGCAATATAACTTTAATAAAAAGAATTATAAGGATAATTACGTAAATACCAAGATTAAACAGAAAAAGTCTATCTCGGAATCTCTAATCGATATGGCAAAAAGCATGCTATATATTGTCGACGACGAAAATATCCCGATTACGAAAAATAGAAATAATATATCCATAAACAAATTGTCTGCATATATTACACAAGTTTCGATTTCTTTAACCGAACCGGAAATAATAAGAACGATAAATAATAATATCGATATTTTCGCTTTATAACTCTAAGAAATATTTATTAATTAGCCAAAATAAAAAGCTAGCCCAAAAAAAAATAATGCCCGCAAAAAGACCTTTTTTATTATTCCGAATAATATAATTACCAAACGGAAAAAAACTTGATTTAATATATAATCAAGAAATATTGCAAAAACGTTATTATAAATTTTTATTTTCAGTTAGTATTTATTACAAATCTTAACGAAAGAAAACCTGTTAAGGAAAAAATACGTTAGTTTATAGGCAAGATTTGGAACGATAATTAATATGATATATAATGGCATACCGTCGACACTATAAGAAATTAATTTATCTAATAGAAAAAGAAATTATAACAAAATTAAAAATAATAAATATAATTCGAACAAACAATATGTCAGCAATAAGGACAAATATAACAGTTTAACGCGTTATATATAGAAATACAGGATAAAGTTCGATAAATTCGAAAAAAAAACTAAAAGAAAAACGCTATCTATAAAAATATTGCAAAATAACGAAACCTAGAAAAGTTAAAAGGAATTCCCAAAAAGGGCTTTAAACGCGACGATAAAAGCCGGTAATAACCTTATCATTTTGGATATACAAATCGAAACGTACTGGTATACCGCAATGGTAAATTACGAAATTTTGGGCGGAAATTATATTGCACCAAATAAGGTTAATAGGCTTAAATTACTATGAAAATATAATTCAAAACATTATATCACGAGAAATACCGACAGTCAGGAATTCGTTTACAGTAACGAGAAAATTATATGCAAAATTAATTATTTCAAGATTTTTATCTAAAGATAATATTAGATAATTAATTTTAATATCGTTTTATTTAGGAATTACGATATAATCTTAAGATTACCATGGATATACCAGTACCGAATTTTAATTAATAAAAGGATTAGCTAAATAAGGTTCGCATTATACCCTATTAGCGGACAAAAGAAATTAAGATCTTAATATTCGATCGAAAATAATAATAAATATAGGTATAAGGATAAGACAGAAACCTTATTATTCAAAGGGATAAAATATAAGAGAAAAAATAGGTATCAAAAAAATACGATATATTATTACTATTATTAAAGTAAAACTAAAGCAACTAAATAACGATCTAAAATAACAGCCTCAAAAGTCAAAAAATCTAACCAATATTCCATTATAATACTACCGATATAAATAACTCTATAAAACACCTTAATACGAAATTACTAGAATACAACGAATAAAATCATAAAATAATCCTTAAAAAGGATTTTCGACGAAATTTTACCTTATCTACAACCTTAGCGGAAATATATTACGCGCTTTTAAAAAATACCTGGAAAATCGGTTATAAAAATGGATTCGAGCTTCGAAGTTACCAGCAGAATATCTAATATTTTTCGTACCTAAAAAAAATAGAAAGTTACAACTTATGGTTAATTATCGGCAACTAAACAAGATCATTATTAAAAATGGAATATTATTATCCCTGATTACAGAAATAAAAAACTGACTTTACGGAACATAATAGTTTATAATATTCGATCTTAAAAATAAATATAACCTTATCAAAATTAGGGGAAAATATAAATAAAAAACAGCCCTTAAAACGAAATACGGATTATTTAAATATTTGATTATACTAATAGGATTTACAAATCTACTAATAACCTTCTAACGAATAATTAATTATCTATTAAAAAAAATACCTTAATATTTTTATCGTATGCAACCTCGACGACATTATTACCTTCTTAAAGACGGAAAAAGCATATATAAGATATATTCATAAAGTTTTTTAAGCTTTACAGAACGCAAAATTACTTATTACCGCAGAAAAAAGTTAGTTGTACCTACAAAAAATAAAATATCTAAAATATATTATTACTCTAGACCATATCAGGATAAACCTTAAAAAATCGCTACAATTATAAAATAGCGGACGCTAACGACGGTTAAAAAGGTACAGGAATTCCTTGGATTCACCAACTACTATAAACAGTTTATTTGAAATTTTAGCAAAATAATTATACCTTTAACGAATTTTACGAAACAAAAAAGTTCGAATAAATGCTCGAAATAGAAAAAACGTTTCAAAATATTAAGAATATAATTATTAGCGAATTAATATTAATTATATATAATTTAACTCGCTCCGTTAAGTTAAAAACCGATATTTCGGATTACGCGGTAAACGTAATAATCGGACAACGAAATAATTAAGGCAAATTATACCTTATTGCATTTTTTATACAATTTAAAAAAAGCCCAATTTAATTACGGTATTCCAAATAAAAGATTTATGGCCATTATTATAGCTTTTCGAAAGTTCAGGTACTTTTTAAAGGAAAACTTGTACTAGATTAAAGTTTATACGGATTATCAAAATTTTACTCGATTTACTATAACCAGAGAATTTACAGAACGATAATTTCGTTACGCGGAAGAATTGGCGAACTTTAATTTCGTTATTATCTATAAAAAATGGCTCAGAAAACGTCAAAATTCATGCTTTAAGTAAACAACCAAATTTCGAAAAGAAATGAATCAAAGTTAGCTATATAATTTTCGATACTACCTAAAAAAGAACATGTATACCTTCGATAGATTACGACAATTTGAGCAGTACTTTTTGATATATATCAGAAAATCCAGCAGTATCGGTTTTCTAAAAAATCAAATAACGGACAAAATACAAGTCTTAGAAAAATACCAAAAAGAATTTAGTACGAAACAAATACGAATATCAGTTACATAGATATCCAGGGATCTATAAAACCCTAAAACGGCTTCGACATACATACTCTTTTTCTTAAATAAAATTAACTATATAGAAAATCATACAGTAATACGATATTTACGCTAAAATAAAAGCTCGACGATATAAGCTATACGGAAAATTACAGCTATTACTAATTGTAAAGCAACTATAATATTTAGTTACATTCGACTTTATTATTAAACTTTCTATATCAAAATATCCAATTTCAAAAATATATTACGATAGTATTTTCGTAATCATCGACCCATTTACGAAATATTTCTATTTCTTACCATATCATAAGAGTATAAATACAGAACGAATAGCATATATTTTATTCAAATATATTTTTAATCCATACCGATTATTAATAGAAATTATTTCGGACAGAGTATTAATATTTGTATCTAAGTTTTGGCAAGGTCTTATGACATAAATCGGCCTAAATCACAAATTATTGTAAGGGGCTGCATACGCAGTAGCTAAGTATATGGGCCACAACAGATCTATTAAGAAACCTAGGAAACAACTAAGATACGTGGGAGCAGCTAGTTATATATACAGGAGCCACGGGATTAACGTTACGTTAATCCTTTTACTAAGGCCCTTGGCCTATAACATAACCCCTTTTTTTAAATCTAATTTTCGTTTTTTCCCGTTACGCGGCAAACGTTTATTCGTAGTACCTTTTTAAGAACCTTATTTTAAAACGGCAATATTCGCAAATTCTAATCCGAATAAACTTTTAATAATTACGGGGAAATTACGCCGCGTACTTTACGCCCGTACGTTTTTAACGTATTACGCGTTATTAGATTTATATTTTCGCGTTATTTTCCCTAAAGCGTTTTTTTTTGTTAATTTTTTTAATGTTTCGTAAACGTCGAAATTATTTAAATTTTTTTAGGTTTTATTAAATATTTCCGTAATTAGATTTTATCGTTTAAATAACGACGGAATTTTAAGGCCTTATTAACGTTAATATGTCGGACGACAATTTTCTTTCTTTTAAGATAATTTCTCCGAAAATACCTTGTTTTGCCATATTTTAAATAACGCCTTTCCGCTTATTAACGGCTTTTGCGTTAATAATTAATAATTAACGTATTAATTTCTATATTTTTCATAATACCGTTTTCCGATTAAAAAATTATTACGCGCAAATATACCGGAATAAAAATTATTAAAAACGATTTTTCCAAATAACAAAAAAATTATACGAACTTTTTTTAAATATTAAGTTATTTTTCATAATCTAAAATTTTTTCGTTTCGGTATTACAGCCCAAAATTAATAAGAAAAATTTAGCTTTATCCGGTTATTTGTTTTTTCCGGCCTAATAAAAAGTATTTTCGAATATAAAAACGTATTCGAATATTATTTAAGTATTATGTTAATATAATTTGGTTAAACGTTAACCAATTTTTTATTCCTTATTAGATTTTTTTTAAAATAACGGCGATATAATTTAAAAAAATTTAAAGGTTTAGCTTTTTTAAGGTTTTTTACATATATAGCAAAAATGTCGATTTTTAAAGTTAACGGCTAAGGGTTCCCCAGATATAAAAAAACTACGTACAATTATCGCCAATCGCCTTTCCGTTAACGAATAACTTCCTATTTATTTCGAACCTCCAGGCATTATATTCCTTACGGCCTTATAGTTCGCGAACGGTTCGTAAAACCTAACGGCGCGGTTCCTCGGTGTCCATGGTAAATAAACTACGTACGAATAACGGGTACGTAACGTTGGCGTATTTCTTACGGCGACGGACTATTCGTAAAGGAAGAGATTTCTTAATATGTAAAGGGCTGTATACGTAATAGCTAAAGATATGGGCCATAACAGGTTTATTAAGAAATCTAGGGAACAGCTAAAAAAAAATGCGTAAGAGCAGCTAGCTATATATACAGGAGCCACGGGATTAGCGCTACGCTAATCCCTCCACTAGGGCCCTTGACCCGTGACAATTATCCAGCGTATTCAAACCTTAAACAAATAAACAAATAAAATGAACAAATCAAACCTTAAAACCTTATTTACGATATTATATCAATTACAAACAAAATAACTAGGTTAAAAAATTACTAATCGCATAATTAACTTACAATACCAACAATTACGAAAATATTAAAATAATATTAACAAACGCAAATTTTGATTTTACTCGAAAAATTTACAAAAAAATACGCGATAACGGTTTAACTAATATTAAAATAATTCTTATATCAGAATAACTATAATAGCCATACCAGAAAATAAAGATAGAACTGGAATTTGTACAAAATCAAATAAATAAATATTATAACTAAAAGAAATTAAAAAAATTAACTTTCAAAAAAGAAAAAATATTTTTTTTCACCACAAAAAATTTTAAATAAAACGACCTAATAAAACATTCGATTTCAAATATATCGGTCTATATAAAATCACCAAGAAAACCTTAAAAAACAATTATTAATTAAAATTTCCACCAATAGTTAAATTCTATTTAATTTTTTATATTTCTTTACTTGAGTTCGCAGTAAATATAATTAAAATACATACGACATAAAACAATATAAAACTAAAGGAAAAACAATCGTACGAAATAAAAAAAATATTCGATATACGAAAACAAAGCGGACTTACCCAGTACCTAATTAAGTGGAAAGAGTACCCGGATTCCAAAAATATCTAGGAACCCGCCAAAAACCTTATTAACGCCTAACGCCTATTAAAGAACTTTTACTAATAATAACGGGCGCGTCCTAATTAATAATTAACTAATTAATAACCGGGATATCGGGCTAGTTGGCCACGGCCTGCATTAACGTAATAGCTATAACGGCAACCTCCAGCTGTTCCTATTTTTAACGTTCTTGTTCCTCTAATTCGTCCAATAACTGAAGCCCACGTTATATCATAATAACGCCTTTGGAACAAACTAACGCCTTTTGCTTACGCAAACGAATAAAATGGGAAAAAACACTATTTATCTTTTTTAATAATAACGTTAAACCTTAAAATACAGCCGTTAAAGCTTTAATAATTGCTCCTCGGCAAATGTTTTTTTACGTTCTAAATGTTAATATTCGCGGCGAATATTTTGTAAAAAGAAAGCGGTACGCCGGTACCATTACAGAACCAACCTCGATTAACGCATTCTTTACTCCTTAAAACGTTTTCCACTATTTCACACCTCAAATTTTTCGAAAAACAATAAGAACTAAACATAACTTCGTACTCGAATTTGTTAAAGGCTTTTACGAAATTAACACGACGGATAATAAAAAACGAAAAATCCGACGAATCTTAGAAATACGGGATAACATGGTTCAAAAAGAAAAAAGGAAAGTACTTACCAAATAAAAAAAAATAAAAAAATCTTAAAGGGAAGATTTTTGGGAAAAAGGAGATCGTATTACGGCCTAACAAGCTTCGGCCGCAAAAAACGGTCAAACCAGGATTATACGGACCACCCCTAGGTCACATAATAATAATCACTGTTAAACCAGTAATTATCAGTAATCAGAAATAATCCCAAGCAATTATAATCACCACTAGCTGCATAATCAGGAATAATCGAGCCAAGAAAAAAAAGATATATACGCTTATTAATTCCGTAATCTAGATAGCTTTAACTTGCAATATAACATCGTTATCCAAGGCACCTTTAGAATTATAAAACGTAACACGATTACTGTATCTATTGCTCAGATTCCTACGATACTCCTGCTAATATAAACCCGTACGACTAAGGTATAATAGTTGGTTAAACCCCCTAGCCGTTACGCTTGTTCTGCCTTTTATATCTACGAGATATCACTTAGTACTATGACAATTAGTAACTTTAATTTTCTTATAGATTTACCGGTGTTTTCTTTTTATTAAGTCATTTACTTAATCTAATATTAATAAATACAAAGGATTAATTATTTGTATTAATTTTTAACATTTAAATTCCTCAAAATATTAAATACTATTATTTTTCAAAAAGGTCGTTTTAAAATTAATTAATTAAGAATAATATTTTTATAAAGTAGCTTATCGTTTTTAAATAAAATAAAATATATTAATTTTAATAATAAGAATTTAGTTAATAATATATTCCGATCAATTAGACCTTAATGGTATCGTAAACTAAGCTATATTTAAGGTAATAACATAAATAAACTTTTGATTAATATTAAATTCAAATTCTTTTTAATTGTTTAAAAAAAAGTAAGAAAAGTGATTAAAATATATATTTATTTTAAGATATTCTTTTAAAAAATAACTTTTATTCAGTCTATTAATTTTAAAGTATTGTCGAAAATTATAATACATTTAAATTAAATCGAGTAATTATAAATCTAAGAGATATTATATATTAGGTATTGTCGAATACAATTAAACCGGTTTCCTTTATTTTTGAAAATAATTTATACGTGTATATTACGTGTTTCAATTTAGCGTAAAATTAATAAAAGATCTTTTAAAATTCTTAAATCATTTTCCGCGATTTCGGTAATTATTTCGATAATTATTTCTTTTATAATAAAATTCTAATTGGTTAAAATTATTCGGATAAAACTTTAGTGTATTAATTAATAAATTAATATTTATTTAATATGCCTAAAACAGTTTTTAGCCTAAACGGATGTAATATTACCGTTCAATACAGGTGTAAATATATTTTTAACGACGTATCGAAAATAATATAATTAACTTTAATCAGTTTTTTTTCCAAATTTGATTATTTATTTAAGATATTAAAGTGGAGTAGGGTGTTACGCATATTAACAATCTCGGCTGACCAAAAAGTCCGAGTTGCGCATATATATTAAAAAGGTCTTTTTCATTATAGGTTCAAACTCAAAATATACGATCTATTATTACCACTTATTATGTTTATTTTTCTTATTTTAATTATGTAAGTTTAATATTAGTAATATATTTAAATTAAGCTTTTTATTCCAATAATCATTTTCGGTAGTATAATATAATATATGTATCCGTATTAATTAAAATTAAATTTTTCTTATCTTATTCTATTTAGCTTTAACAAAAGAAATTAACTTTGATTAATTATCGAATTAACATTGGACTTTCCGTTTAATATGCGAAAAAATAAGGGTTTAATTAAAAACGGAAATAATTATAGTTATAGCTATAAAAATGCCAAAATACAGAGCATATTATACGGTATTACAATAGTACGAATAACTAATAAAAATAAAAGGATTTTAAAATATTAAATATCAAAACAACTTCAAAATTAAACGTTTACGAGGTTTTATCCGAAATGAAATTTTTAATAAACCGATTTTAAAATATTACAAACTTAAAAATATATAAATTTAAAAATATAGATTAATTGTTTATATTTTGAACTGACGAGATAATGTAAAACATTAGACACCTTTCAGAAAATCTTATTTAATAAAATAAAATTTGAATATTTAAAAATTAAACGATAAATATAAATTGACTAAGATTCAAAATTAATTACTAAAAACCGACTTATTAAGATTGTAAAAGAAAATACGTTATGTATAATATATCTACATAGATTTTAAATTCATTTAAGCTAAAATAATACCGATATGGTTAACAATATGAATTAAATTACTAACGTAAATAAAAAAAGAAATAAAGTTATCAAACTTATAATATTATTTATAATTAAATTCCAAAAATTGATATCTTTTAATATAATTAAACAAATAAAGTTGATGTATTAAATACTGTATTTTAGAATGTTTTAAGCTTAATAAATTAATATTTCGTATAAGTTTTATTTCTAAATATTGTTTAGAAATTTTTAATATTAATTACTAAAATATTTTAGCGATAAAGTCAATAATAAAAAAATATGTATTAAATTAACAATTATTAAAACAGGTATTCATTGCCAGTAATATGTCGACTAAAAAAAGGATTTATCTAGTTAAAAAAATAAGCGATATTTTAATTGCAATTATAAAAGATCTAAAAAATATAAAGAAAAATTCTAAGTGCTTTAAATTTTTTATATTCACGTATTCCAAAAATAGCTTTAAACAACTAAAATTTGTTAATCGCAAATTCTTCTTAATTAATAAATTCCATTAAAATTTAGTCGATTTATTGGAAATCCGTCGAAATTATCCAAAATCGCGATATAAGAAAAGTTATTATCTGTTCCGGAATTTCTTATTATCTAAAAAGTTTAAAATCAAATATTAAATATCATTAATTTTGATTGATTATTTTGAATTTAAAGACGAAAATAAAGTTAATAATAGATTATTTTTAAATAATTCTATAAATTCTTTAAAATCTATTACGGACATAATTACAGGATTAAATTAAAAATACCGGAGATTATTATTAAAATATTTAAAAAGTAACAAATTTAATTTATTCAAATCTTTTCGCAACTTTTTACTGCATTTGCAATATCTATTTTTAAAATTATAGTTTTAAATTCGTTAATTAAAATATACATAGATATCCGATAAATATCGTAAATTTGTTTAGTAATATCATTGCATGCTTTTATTTTTCTAGATTTTTGCTGTTTTAGTATTGCAGCTACCGACTAATTTAAAAAAGTCGATAAGTAATATCGGAAATATACGCTTATAAAAGAGGAAAGAATTAATGAATTACGTTATTAAACAAATAACGGTTTTATAAAAAGTCGAATCTAAATAATTTTTAAAAATATTATTATTGAGAATAAAATAATTAAACATATTGTAAAAAACTTTAAATTATAAAACTTAAAATAAATAAGCATTATTAAAAATTAATTCTGAATTTTGCCAAAATGAATTTAATGTAATATATGTAATTAAGTATATAAATATAATTTAATATTTATTATTAAATATTACGATATTCTTAAAAATTAAATTTGAAGGCGAAATTGTAAATAAAAACCAATATACTAGAAATTTGTTAAAAAGATTATTAATTAATTATATCGGAGACTTCTTTAATAATATATTTATAAAATTCGAAAATGTATACACGATATTTAATAATACTATAACAATATTAATTCAAAATTGAGTTTTTAATAAAGTTAAATTAATTACATCTGAAAAACACATATAATTTTTATATACGGTTTATTTCGATTTTGATATAATAAAGTACAATGATAACATTTTAAGTTTTTTCGAGAAAGAAATTTTTAACTGGAATTTATTTTACTAATAAAATATAATTAGATATTGCAAATTAATAATACCTTATAAAAAAGAAAAATTGCTTAAATATAATAAATATGGAATTTTAAAAGTTTTAAAAAATAGAAAATTGTAAAGTTATCCTGTTATCGTAATATTACGAGGTATAATATATTATATATACTAAAAAAGTAATTGAATTATAAATTTTCAAAAACTATGAAGTAAATTTGGTACGTAATATAAATAATTATTAATTATATAAATATTTAAGAATTTATAAAACATTAAAATAATATTAATGTATTTAATATTTTTTTAAAAAAATAAAAACAATAATTTAAAAAATGCAACCATAATACGATTTTTGTAATAAGGCCAAAACGTAACGATATAAACTTCATAAAAAAACTATAATTATTATTAGTTTTTTTAAAAAAAAATACAATTCGGTTATAATAGATTTTATTATTAAATTTCTCTTTTTTGAAAATTTAACAATAAAATATATAAAAATAGTATTTTCGTAATTATCGACAGATTGAGGAAATTCTTTTATGTTTTACCTGATTAAAAGAATATTAATAACGAATACATAATAAAAGAATTTTTTTAAAAATCATTTTTATTATATACAGATTATTATATAAAATTATTTCTAATAAAGAAATTACGATAATTTCGAAATTTTAACACAGTTTTATAATATAAATTAATTTAAATTAAAGATTAATTAACACATTTAACCTTTAAATAAACGAATAAATTAAATTATTACTCCAAATAATAACAGTATATATAAGTATTACATCAATTACTAATAAAATAGCTAAATTAAAAAGTTGTTTATTATTTAATTAGCATATAACATCAATTACTCTAAAAACATTAAAAAAAATTAAATAAATATAAATTTTCGTTCAATATCTTGTATTTACAAAAATGCATATAACGAACGTATTAGTGTCAAAATAATATTTAGGTTAAAATATTTTAAAAAAGTATATTAAAAAATAAGGATAAAATTAAAATTCGTAGATAAATAAATAACTAAATATGGTAACGAAAAATAATTAAAAGAGTTAATTCTTTAAAGTCTTTAGTAAAGTTAATAACAAATACGATTACAGTTTATAAGGAACGAAACGATATAAAAGCGAAAAATAAAATTATATATAAAGTAAAAAGAATTTTCGATATAAAAAAGAAAATAAATTTACTTAGTATTTAATAAAATGAAAAAACTATCCGGATTTCGAAAGTACTTAAAAACCTGCAAGAAATCTTATAAATACTTAATACCTATTAAAGAATTTCTACTAGCAGCTACGCTGCTAAAATTAAAGTTACATTAATTAATTACGCTTATAAAAGTTTAATTGTAACTTTTTAATCCCAATTAATTAAAAGATGCGATAATATCCAAAACGTCATTTATATAGTATGTTATTTATTTTTCTTTGGTTCTTTTGTTCTTTTGTTCTTTTTTACATTTTAACTTATTTAATTCTTTTAAGAATTGTAAATTTCGAGCTATATACGCGATATACAGTCGGCCTATAATTTCTTTTGTTTTCGAAAACGGCAAATATTTACTTAAGCTTGTTTAATTTTTTTTATTTTATTTTATTTTTATATTTTATTTTTATTTTTATTTATTTATTTATTTTTTTAGCCTTTTTCAATTCGGATTTCGTGTTTAGGTAATTAGAAATAAGCCCTTTTAATTAAAAGGTAAAAAAGTTATTAATATCGTAAAGGCCTTAATATCGCGTTATATTTTTTCGTCTTTAAAAAAATCCATTATAAAAACGTAACAAATTAATAAATTGTGATTAGTATAATAGAACATATAGGCAGGTTTACTGTACAAGAAATAATAAGTTTAAATAAGGTATTCCGCATTTTGGTCTTTTTATTTATTGATTTTTCGATATAACCTGATATAATAGACAAAAACACAATAACTTATAGAAAAACAATTCTTCGGAACAAAAATTGTAAAAAGAGAAAATCGAATAACGACTTGAAGAGGAGCGGCCTTAAAAAACAGTCGTAACAGTGATTTACGAGCTAAGTGGGCCATGTTATATAACAGTTCGACAAAATCGAATATAAAGCCTTTAAAACCAGATTCGATAAAATCGAACATAAAACTTTTAAAACCAGGCTTGATAAAAATAATAAGTTATAATATATAAATATTTTTATTTTTAGAACGTAAATAATAATAATCTGTAATAATAATTCGTTATTTAAAACGCTTTTAGTATTACGAAACTTAACTAATTATTATATTTAATTTATAATGTTACGATATATTTGCTAATATACACCCGTACGACTTAGGTTTAATATTTAGTTAAACCGTGTAGCTGTCACAGATACTTAAATATTAAGTAATATTTTAACTAAAAATATATTATTAAAAATCTAACGGTATTATTAAATAAAGGTTTAAAACGTATAACGATTAATAAGTTTAACTAATTATTAAACTTTAATTGTACCGGTTTATATTAATAGAAATATCGTAAAATTTTAATTAGTAAAAACAATAACTAGTTACGTTGAGTAATGCTAAAAATATTTTAATAACGAAATATTACTCCAAATTGTTATTATTTAAACTTTTCTAATTGTATTTTCTATAATAATTATAATTTTAATAGTTATAGTTGTTTCTTTGTGATTACGGATGTGTTAATAATTATATATTACGTAATTGGCAAGGTGGGTCGTGTTATCCTTGTCGTTACGACCGTTCTCGCAGACCTCGCCTGTTAGGTAGTAATACAATCGCGGGCGTAAACAAATTAAAAGCGGTTTAGTCACGTTTTGTAGCGTTTGCGATAAGAGTTTTACGCAAATTATATGCGTAATATAAATATAAATGGCCGTAATATATTAAATATAAAAAAGTACTTATTATAATTATCGCTATTAAATTTATAAATAATTAAAAAATAAACGTATTTACATTATAATAATAATAATAATATTAATATTAATAATAATAATAATAATAATAATAATAATGTTTAATAATAATTATATTTCATAAGTTATAACATATATACCGCATATTTAAAAAATAAAAATTGTTTATTTTTGATAATAATAACGATAATAAGAATAATAATAATTTGGTTTTAAACGTAAACATTATAATTACTTTTTTTTTAATTTAAAACTTGTATAAAATTATTCTTCAAACCAAAAAAAGAAAGTTTTTAGCGTACGAAAATAACAAAAAATAAACGTATAAATGTTACGACCCAATCTAAGACCGGCCTTAAAGACGGTCGGACCTACATGAAAGGGTTACGTGATTTGGATCTTTCTTGGCAACAAGATCCAAATAAATCTATACAGAACCAACTAAATCCAATGGCATTAGATCTGTAACAATATCAAAATCCAATGAAGATTTAATCCAATTTAAAAAGGATATATACGTTTATTATTTCCATAATTTAGATAATTTCAGCTTATAATAATAATTCGTTATCTAAAATACCTTTGGTATTACGAGACGTAATACGATTATTACATTTATTACTTAGATTTTTACGATATTCTTGCTAATATAAACCCGTATAACTAAGGTTTAATAATTGATTAAACCTTTAGCCGTTATATGTTATAAGTTTTTGTTTAATAGTACTGTTAAATTTTAAGTAATACCGATTAACGTTATCTTTATTATCAAACAGCCCGAACAGCCTATTTACCAGGTCCTTGATTACTCGAACACTAAAATGAAATCCGAGAAGGAAAAGAAAAAGCTTTGTTTTTTTTCGCGAAAAAGTTCTTTAATGTCTGGATGTTATAAACGAAAGTATTTTCCAGCTTAAAAGAGATAATAATAATCTTACAACGTTTTTTTAAGCCGCTTATAAGAAACTTAAGGAGAAAAAAAAAACTTCCGAAACCAGAAAGCCTTTTTGAATAAGCCAGGTTATTTAGCTGAATTTTACTAAGGAACTAAAAAAGGTTTTTAAGTTTTTTAAACCAGAACTTTTCGACGGAATCTTAATTAAGCTATAATTGTTTTTAACTTAATGCCGAACATATTTCGGGTATTTTTCTATTTGATTAATTACGCCCATTATATGAATTAAATTCGTAATTAGATAATTTACCGGAAATACGGCTATTTAGTTTCAGCCCGTTATAAGGGAATACGTTATTTTACTAATCGAAAAACGAAACCTAAAAATAATGCGAATTTACAGCGATTACGAATAATTCGAGCAAATATTAACGAAGATTTTCGGAATAATAAATTAAAAAAATAAAAGATAAAACGCAAATTCAGTAATTACGCTAAAAGGGATTGATATCTAATTACGGCAATATATTGGTTTAATTAATAGCTAAACTGAATTGGGAATAAAAAGTATTAATGGCTAAGTTTTTCGACGGCCTAAAAAAAAGTATAAAAAGAATTTTTTTAAGCTTAATCGGCTTATTTATTTCTTAAATTATATCGATATAATAATTAAAATTAACAATCTATAATACACATAACGTATTAAAGGTATTAAAAGAAAAACTAATAGCAAACCCCGATATATAACTAATACCAGCGCTTTTCGACGTAATAACGCTTTTTACGGCACGGAACCAGGACCTATAGAATTAAAAGCGATTTATAGGAAAAATTAAAGCCAGATTAAATGTTATAATTATAACAAAATAGGACATAAGGTAATATGGTATAAAGCACCTAAAAAGCCCCGTTAAAATAATTAGAAACCTGTATTTGAAGAATAATCCAAAAAAACCAAAAGAACGGAAGTAAATTTATCAACATATTTTAGCTTAAATACATATAAGGTCTTTTATAGCAAAAAATCTACCAAAAAATACAAAAAGTCAAAAAGCTGGCTTAATAAACATTACGAATACAATAAAAAACATTATAAAAGTAATTACGCGAATATCAGGATTAAATAAAAAAGGTTTGTCTCGGAACCCTTAATCGATGCGGCAAAATATACGCCATATATTGTCGACGACGAGAATATCCCGATTACGAAAAAACAAATATATATTTACGTACGAATTACCTATATGTATTACGAAAAATTCGATTTTCCAAACCGTACCGGAAATAATAAGGACGATAAATAATAATATCGATATTTTCGAACTATAGCTCTAGGAGATATCCAGCAGCTGGCCGAAACGGAAAGCTGGTTCGAAGGAAAATAATGCCCGTAAAAAAAACCCTTTTGTTATTATGGATAATATAACCACTAAACGGAAAAGGAGTTAATCCAGCGTACGGTAAAAAAAGCATTACCAGAAAGCTATTATAAATCTTTATTTTCAGTTAATATTTATTACAGACTTTTACGAAAGAAGAGCCATTAAAAAAATACGTTAGTTTATAAGAAGTTTTTGAAACGATATTTAGGACGACGTATAATGGGATATAATTACAAATATAAAAAAATAATTTATTTAATAAGGAAAGAAATTACAGCAAAACTAAAAACAGCTAATATAATTCAAAGAAATAGTACGCCGGTAACAATAATAAATATAGCAATTTGACGCGTTAAACGGAAAAACATAAATAAAGTTTAATAAATTTAAACAAAAATTAAAAAACATTTTTATAAAAAAGCCGTAACGAAACTTAAAAAGGTTAAAGGGAATTTCCGAAAAAGGCTTTAAACGCGATAATAGAAAACGTTAATAACCTTATTATTTTGGATATACCACTCGAAACGTATTAGTATATTGTAATGGTGGATTACGAAGCTCTGGACGAGAATTATATTGTACCAGATATAGTTAATAAGCTTAAATTGCTATGGAGATATAAGTTAGAACCTTATATAACGACAAATACTAAAGGTTAGAAATTTGTTTACGATAACGGAAAAATTATTCGTAAAATTAATTATTTCGAAATTTTTATCTAAGAACGATACCAAATAATTAATTTTGATATTATTTTATTTGGGAATGACGATATAATCTTAGGATTATTATGAATACGCCAATACGGAATTTTAATTAACGGAAAAATTAGTTATATAAAATTTCGTTTCTTTTTCATAATAAATAAAAAAAGAAAAATTAAAATCTTAATATTCGGTTAATAATAGCGACGAATGTAGGTATAAAGATGCGATACAAACCTTACTACTTAAAAGGATAAAATATAAAAAAACGGGTATCAAAAAATATATAACATATTATTATTACCATTAAAGCGAAATCAAAGTAACTAAATAACGATTTAAAGTAATAATGGGCCAAAAAAAATAAAAAGTCTAATAAATATATTATTATAATATTATAGATATAAATATTTCTTTAAAAACAAATTTAATACGAAATTATTAAAATATAACGAATAAAATTATGAAATAGTTTTTAAGATTTTTGATAAAGTTTTACCTTATTTACAACCTTAACGGCAACGAATTACGTACTTTTAAAAAATACCTGGAAAATCGGCTATAAAAAAATAAATTCGATTTTCGAAATTACTAACAGGATATTTTATATTTTTTGTTCCGAAAAAAAACGCAAAATTCCGACTTATAATTAATTATCAATAACTAAACGATATTATTATTAAGGATCCAATATTATTACTCTTAATTACGGCAATAAAAAAACCAATTATACAAAATTAAATAATTCATAATATTCGATTATAAAAAGAAATATAATTTAATTAAAATTAAAAAAGAATATAAATAAAAAATTACCATTAAAACAAAATACGAATTATTTAAGTATTTAATTACATTAATAAAATTGACGAATGTACTAGTAATTTTTTAACGGATAATAAATTATGTATTACGGAAATACCTCGATATTTTCGTTATATATTATCTCGATAACATTCTTATTTTCTTAAAAACGAAAAAAGCATACGCAGGATATATTAATAAAATCCTTTAAATTTTATAAAACGTAAAACTATTTATTAATACGGAAAGAAAATTAAATCTATAAATAAAAAATAAAATATCTAAAACATATTATTGCCCCAAAATATATCAAAATAAAGTTTAAAAAAATCGCTGCAGTTACAAAATATCAAACGCCAATAATAATTAAGAAAGTACAGGCATTTTTTAAATTCGTTAATTATTACAAAAGGTTTATTCTAAACTTTAATAAAATAATTATACCTTTAATAAATCTTACAAAAAAAAGAATTTAAATAAATGCCAAATACGGAAAAAGTATTTCAAAATATTAAGGATACAATTACCAACGAACTAATATTAATTATATACGATTTAAAGCGCCTTATTAAATTAAAACCCGATATTTCGGATTACGTATTAGGCATAATAATTAGATAACGAAATAATTAAAACAAATTATACCTTATTACATTTTTTTAGTATAAATTAAAAAAGTCGAATTTAATTACGGTATTCCAGATAAGGAATTTATGGTTATTATTATGGTATTTCGAAAACTCAGGTATTTCCTAAAAAAGACTTGTACTAGGTTAAAATTTATACGGATTATTAAAATTTTACCCGATTTACTACGATTAAGAAATTTATAAAACGATAATTAAAATACGTAAAAAGGTTAGCGAATTTCGATTTCGTTATTATCTATAAAAAGGTTTAAAAAATAATAAAGCAAATACCTTAAGCAAGCAACCAGATTTCGAAAAGAAATTAGTTAAAATTAACCATAAAATTTTCGATATTATTATAAAAGGATATTTATGCTTACGACAAATTACGATAATTCGGGAAGTATTTTTCAATATATATTAAAAAATCCAGCAATATACCGGTAATTTTTTAAAAAACTAAAAAATAAATAAAATATAAGTTTCAGAAAAATACGAAAAGGATTTAATATAAATAATATATAAATATTAATTATACGGATATTTAGGGATTTATAAAACCTTAAAAAGGCTTTAACATATATATTCCTTTTTTAAATTAAAATTACCAATACAAAAAATTATACGGCAATACGATATTTATGCCAGAACGAAAACGTAACGATATAAATTATACGGAAAGTTACAGCTATTACTAATCGCAAAGTAATTATAATATTTAATTATATTTAATTTTATTATCAAATGTTTTATATTAAAAATTCCAATTACAAAAATATATTATAATAGTATTTTCGTAATCGTCGACCGATTTACGAAATTATTTTATTTTTTCCCATATAACGAAAATATAAACGCTTAATAAATAATATTTTTTAAAAAATATATTTTTAATATATACGGATTATTAATAGAGATTATTTCAAATAAAAAATAGATATTTATGTTTAAATATTAACAAAATCTTATAATATAAATCGGCTTAAATTATATATTATTTAACGTATTTAAACCTTAAACAGATAAATAAATAAAACGAATAAATTAAACTTTTAAAGTTTACGTACGATATTATATTGATTATAAATAAAATAACTGGATTAAAAAATTATTAATTATATAATTAACTTCTAATACCAATTATTACGAAAATATTTAAATAATATTTGTAAATATAAATTTTAAATTTATTTTAAAAATTTACAAAAAAAAATATGCGATAGCGGTTTAATTAATATTAAAATAATCCTTAATTTAATATAATTACGATAATTATATTAAAAGATAAAAACGGAATTAAAATTCGTACGAAATTAAATAAGCAAGTATTATAATTAGAAAAAGTTAAAGGGATTAATTTTCGAAAAAAAGGAAATGGTTTTTTTGTTATTAAAAAGAGTTAAATAAAACGATTTAACCAAAAATTAGATTTTAAATATATTGGTCCATATAAAATTGTTAAAAAGGTTTTAGAAAATAATAATTAAAATTTTTACCAAAAGTTAAATTTTATTTAATCTGTTATATTCTTTTTCGAATTAACAATAAATATAATTAAGGTGCATACGGTATAAAACGATATGGAAATGGAAAATAAATAAATATACGAGGTAAAAAACATTTTTAATATGCGAAAACAAAACGGATTTACCCAGTACCTAATTAAGTGGAAAAAATATCCGGATTTCGAAAATACCTAAAAACCCGCTAAAAACCTTAATAGCGCCTAGCGTTTATTAAAAACCTTCTATTAATAGCAGCGGACTTATTAAGGAGGGCCCCCTAATCGAGGTCCTTAAGAATAGACCAATTAAGGGAGTTAATAGGAGGAATAAAGGAAATCTCGGCCTTTGCGCGTTTTTGCTTGTCCAACTTATTTATTAACTGGAGTCCGCGGCTAATAATTTTGATTTTTTAGCGTAAAGAAATTTTTTTTGACGACGAAATCGGAAAAGGCGGTTGATGGTCTTGTTAATATCGCGTTATTTACGCGTTAAGTTTTTTTTAAGTTTTTGTTAAAAACGCAAAAAAGTTTTTTTAATAACGGCTTTTTTGCGATTTAAACGATTTTTTTCTTCCTTAATGCGACGCAAAGAGTTAATTGGGACGCCGGACCTATTGTAGCGACGATGGTTTTTGATATATTCGTTATAACGACGAATCTTTTCGATTATTTGATATTTGGTACCATTTTCGAAATAAGGCGTATACTGCATTATTTTAAAACTAAATTTGATAATGTGAACAGCTAGGGAATCTAGGTTTTTTTTTTGATTAGGACGGTTATGAGATTTGCGGTTAGCGATACGACCTGCTATGGTAAAGTTAAGGAGTTACTAGGAAGAAAAATTTTTGAGGGCAAAGATCTTAAAAGAAAGGAAATCGTATTACGACCTAACCCAAGACCGGCCTTAAAGACGGTCGGACCTATATAAAAGGGTTACGTAATTTGGCTCTTTTTTGGCAACAAGATCCAAATGAATTTATATAAAATTAACTAAATCTAATGGCATTAGATTTATAGCAATATTAAAATCTAATAAAAATCTAATTTAATTTAAAAAGGATATATACGTTTGTTATTTCCATAATTTAAATAGCTTTAGTTTGTAATAATAATTCGTTACCCAAGATGCCCTTGGTATTACGAGACGTAATACGATTATTATATTTATTGCTTAGATTCCCACGATACTCCTGCCAATATAAACCCGTACGACTAAGGTTTAATAGTTGGTTAAATCCCTAGCCGTTATAATAAAGTATAAAACGAAAATTTATTATTTCGCTATTCGTTATTACAATAATAATATGAGAAAAAAATATAATAATAGTTTTTGTATGTATTTAATATACGTACGATTATTTTTTGTAATTAAATCAATCGTTTACGTTTAATTTTACATTATAATATTTTTAAAAAAATATAAGAATTATAATAAATAAATTTAAGGAAATATTTAATTTGTTTAAAAAGTATATTCTAAAATTAAATATTTATAATAATGATTAAGTTTTATAATATTTTAAAAAACATATTATTCCGATGCGTTTATAATACATAAAGAGCCTTTTAGTTACAGTTTTGTAAAATTAAATTCTAGTTAGATAATTATTACTTTGCATGCTTTATATAACTTTTTCTCGCGATCACTCTAATTGTAACAGGTACAATACGAAATAGATTTCTAATCTTTGTCTTCCTCGTATTGACCAAATAATCTTTATATCCATCGACTCCCACGAAGTTTAATCTTTTCGGCAGGAAAGCAAGGTTCAATCAAGACCCGAACCCATGGCTACTATAAATAGAATAATCCAGCTCTCCTCACTCATTGCAATAGAGACGGCCAAAGTCAATGATTTCCTTACCAGTAGCAACTTGTCAACTCCGTCACTGGACGTAGATGCTCTATTATCTCTACCTATCCCCGAAGAAGCCACAGACGTCAAGGCGGCTCGTCCAGCTGTTATAGAGGCTTGCTCGGAGTTGAAAGATTTGATATTTGGCCCCAAGGAACCGCCGAGATACCAGGTCAGTTGAACTCATCCCCTTCTGTCATCAATGAGCTCTAATTGTTGACCAACATATATAGTGGACTAGTTACACTAGCATGAAAGTGATTCTTCGCCCCAAGCTAGATAAATCCTTCCCCGTAGGAGAGTCTACTACATTTGAGGCAATCTCTAAGTTTTCAGGCCCTAGCATAAGGAACGTTCGACGCATTGTTCGACATGGCATTCTCAACCACCATCTCTTCCAGGAAAATACACTAGGGATCATCTCATATTCAGCCCTCACGGCTGCTCTAGCTAGCGACGACATGATACGAAACTCTCTGATTGTCGAGTTGGACGAATTTCGGCCAGCAGGCGCCAAAGTGATTGGAATTAAAATTATCTACCAAGCATTTGAGCCTATAATACTAACACGAGAAAACAGACGGCAGACGCTATGGAGAAATGGCCGAACTCCGAAGAAAACAATGAAACAGTATGCGATGGACTTCGATGTGAATCTACACACTAACTCACGTATCCCAGGGATTTTCTCTTGCTAATAACAGCAGTAAGGGTTTCTACGAGATTCTCTCCGAGGATCCTGTGCGTAGAGAGAGATTTGGGCTCTACATGTCTCAGGAGGAAGCAGAAATCCAGGAAATTGTTGATGGGTACAACTGGGCAAATACGGCTACTATGGTGGATGTCGGGGGGTCACACGGAAGCGTTGCCATCAGCATCGCTAGACGGTTCCCGCAAATAAAGTGTATTGTGCAGGATCTCCCGGAGACAGTGGCAGACGGAGCATCAAGGCTACCTCCTCAGCTTCAAGAAAGAGTATGCCAGATGCCAAGGTGCGGCCCCCTTTCCGGGGCCCAGCGACCCACCAGTGTGGCTCCAGTTTGTGTATATATAGGGGGGCTTCGCCCCCGAGTAGTTAGAAAAGGGCAGGCATTAATGGTCATCTATTCACTACCCATACTATGAACCACCTGCTGGGCTGCTTCTTCTGCCTCTCACTCCGTGCTTTACCATTTTCCTTGACAGAGTATCCTTCATGGCTCAGTGAGTTTTTTACTTTTATCTGATTAAAGCAGGAACACGAAAACTAATCATCCTCGGTATTCTAGTGATTTCTTCAAGGAACAACCTGTGAGAGCGGATGTATATTATTTCAAAACCATCTTCCATAATTGGGCGACAAATACGGCATCAACATCCTTCAACAGCTTGGCAAGTTAACTTATAGGGGGTCGTTTCTTCCTCAGTAAGGCAGCTACGTACTGACTCGCAGTGTCACAGTGCCCGCTCTGAAGGTCGGTGCAAGGATTGTAATTCATGAACGAATTTTACCAGGGCTTGAGGGCTTAAATTCAGCAGAAGCCCGCCGAGCTATGTAAGTATTCAGGGCACCCATCAAAGGCAAACCCCCAAAGATGAAGCCAATTGGCTGATAATGAACAGCAACCTTGACGTAGGAGTGCTGCAGGTCTTGAATTCGCATCAGCGCGAGAGGCATGAATGGGAGGAACTAGTCAAGAGAGCAGATTCTCGATTCCGATATTTGGGCGCACATCAGCCTCCTGGTACCGGTCGCTGGATTATTGAATTTGAGTGGCAAGGGTAGAATAAGGCGCACTGAAGGATGTCATAGAGTTGTCTCCAAGAAGGTATTTTGCTTGTATCTTATCTATGAAAAGAATCCTAATAGGAAACAATGCAATTTCCTACGTAAACCTTGGGCTGCCAAAAGCTGCTTATGTAGTTACCTGCGTACTTGTTGTGAGCTTGCTTATGCTCACACTACTATGCACTCACTATATGCTTGCTTACATTAGATCTTTGACTTCGCCCGTATTTTCAAGTTCCATGGTAAATGTCGCCTCTTTTTATAACTACCCCGCATCCTGTTGTTCACACACTGCGATGCTAAAGAAAGCTGACGATATGCACCCAGCTGAGCGCGTCATATGAATTATAGATCGGAATCCGGAACGGGTGTTCGGTGGCTAGACGATAGTCGACACTCTCGGCCACACACCCCCCAGCTGAGTGAAAACAGGGCAGAGCCGGGCCCCGCTGCCTAGGATTCCGACGCAGAAACCGCCTACGTGGAGCATGACCATGCCCGGGCAACCGTCGCTTCGAAATCACCCGCGGCCGGTGCGCACGCACTGCGATGTCTGCCCCGTCTCGGATCTTGATCTGGTGGTCATCTTCCACGTAGGGGAGGGTAGACGGATCCGGCGCATCTGCTTTCCCGCATTTCTGATACCCGGGCCGTCAGGCGCGGACCTCCTGGGTGTTGGTGTCCAGACTCCACGACGGCGGTAGTTGAAGACCGCTGTTAGCTAACTTGTACTATGATTCAGTTACTTTCTAAGGCTGCCTGTGGGCTGGGGAGAACGCGAACCCGCTCGAGCTCAGGGTCGACTGATGAAAGCTCTCTGATCCCTCCGAGGGGCCTCATTTCCGACATTCATGATACCGCGATTAGGAGGTGAGCCTTGTGACTCTTGAGTGAGTTCTATAGCTAGATTGCAAGCCTAGGGAAATGACAATGATGCGAACTGCTTTAGGCTTAGAGCCTTTGATTCCATGAGATACGCAGCGAATGCTCTTGGTGCAACCGAAGGGGGAAACTTACCATTTTGGCGTTATACTGCGACGAACTACTTTATATGAGCGGTGGCAGCGTTGCATTATTCTCTCTAAAATGTCTTTCGAGGGAGGATTGTGGCGCATCGAGTGATCCTAATACATAAATGGGCAAGGCCAGACATTAAATACCCTTCTCCTAGAAAGGGGGTTGAGGTAGGCATAGCATTCCCGACTTTGGCGTAGGCTGTTGCGAAACTCGCTTGGCCGTGAATGGCTAAAGGGAATAATTAATTATATTAATCACAAGGTTAGGCTACAAGTAGTCTCCGATGTAATATAGATATCTGCGTAATTGCTGTCGCTGCCTTAACCAGCGGCGAAGTTGACGCTCCCCCTATCTGCCCACTCGATAGTTGCATACCAGCACGTTGCTTGACCGCTTAGGCGACTCAACTACCCCGCCAACCCCACCAAACATGTTGCTGGTTTGGGCGGGCACTAATAACTAACGTAAGTCAACATCGACATACTTCGACTCTCCAGACACCTGCGTGCATAAGATCCCCTACCTGGGATCCCGACCAACCGAGTAATCCAGCCACCCATCTCCGTATCCTGGACCTTCCACGGAACGACACAAGAACCGCACAAAACCATGCCCGCACCCTCGCCCCTCGCAATCGCGACGCAGGCCGTCAACCGGCTGGTGAAGGAGGAGCAGTACTACCAGAAGGAGCTCGCGCAGCAGACGGAGCGGGTGAAGAAGCTCGAGGCGGAGGCGACCAACGGCAAGGACGGCGGCGGTGGCGACGACGACAACGCCGAGTTCATGCTCAGGCAGGAGGTGCGTAACACCCGAGCATCCCCTTAGCGTTGCAAAACCACACACACACACACACACGCACACACGTACTCACACGCACGCACGTACTCACACGCGCACACGCATATATATATATATATATGTTCATACCGTTCCTCCGTGATGTGCAGCTGCGTAGGTCGGCGACTGACTAAGACGAACTCGAAATACAGCGCAAGGCCCTCGAGGAGACGAAGACGGTGTTCCTCCCGCTAAAGGAGAAGATCGGCGAGGCGGTCGGGAGGCTCGAGGAGCAGATGGCGACGGCGGAGAGCGACGGCGGGTCCGCGGACGAGATGACCAAGGCGAAGGAGGCGCTGGAGTTGGGCAGGGCCGCGGGACAGCCGGCGGCTGTCGGATGATGGGCTGGAGTGTACCGAGGTTGCGGAAGGGGGGATAGGGCTGTATGCGCATGCGCGTGTGCATGCGTGCTGCTGATTGTAGGATGAGAAGAATTGATACCATACGAAGCGGCAGCCAAAGGACATAAATTGTGTCTACTTGCACTTGTTGTAAAAAAACTCGGTTAGGAAAGGCAAAGGGGCTTGATTAGCTGATTGCTCACAAAGTGCCATTCTGTGGCGGGTATAATATTACTGTCTATCACCAAGAGCTGCAACTTATCCCCAGTGATAAGAACATAGCTCGCCTAGGTCGTATCCATCTTGTCGTCCTTGTCCCCGTCTGCCGCGGCATCGATGGCGATCTGCGGAGTCTCCTGGGTCTCCAGGCTCTCAGTAGCCCCTTCCCTCTCGCGCGTCTCCTCGCTCATCGGCGTATCCGCCTGCTGCTGCGTGCCGGACTCGCCCATCTCGACATCCTCCCCTTCCTCGAGTTCCCCACCCTTCAGCTGCTGGCTCTCCGCCCTCGCGCTCGGGTCTTGGCTGCCAGCTCTTACGCTGGGGACCTGGCTGTTCGCCCACGAAGAGAGACTACCACCGCCGTCCGGATTCGGCTTCAAGCCCTCGCTTCCCGCGCCGGGAGCAGGGCTGCCCAGTCTCGGCGTCCGCTCGCCCCTGCTTCCGGGCCGCGGCGTGGCGCCCCCTTCACCCTCGGCCTTCGGGCCCAGCGAAGCAGCACCGGTGCCCAAGGCGGCGTGCTCGGGCCTCGGCGTCGCGTTGCCGCTCTTAGTGCCGGCGGGCGTCGCGCCCTCGGCCTCGTCGTTGTTGTCGCCGGTGTCCATGCCCTCGCGGCGCTCGACCTCCTCCTTCTCGTCGCGGATGAGGGCGCGCAGGCGCTTGCCCTCCTCGACGAGGCGCTCGAACTGGCCCCGGCGCTCGCGCCACGTGGCGCCGTAGTCCTCGCTCTCGCGCTCGAGGTCCGCGCACTCGTCGGCGAGCTTCGCGAGGTTCGCGTGCTGCTCGGCGCGCGTGCGCAGCATGCGGTTGCCCGTGATGCGGTCCGCGAGCTCGTCGAACTTGCGGCGCTGCGCCAGCGTCGCGCGCGCCCCCTCGAGCCGCGTCCGCAGCGCCGCGTTGCCCTCCCGCACGCTGTCCATCGTCCGCAGGATCCGCAGCCGGTCGTCCGCGTACCGCTGCCGCTCCGCCTCGTTGGCCGACGCGAGGAGCTGCAGCCGCGCGATGGCCGAGTCGAACGCGGCGAAGTCGAGCGTGATGTCTTCTTTCAGGGCCGTGATGTCGGGGGTTGCTGTCTGGCTGCTCGCATTTGCGGTGCCATCCTGGGATTCGGCTTGATTGCTTTCCGGAGGCGGAGTGGGCAACTTGGTGCTGTTCGGGTTCGTGAAGGCGCCTGGGGCAATGAGGCGTTTGGTCAGGCGTTTGAAAGGCTTCTCCTCGACGTTAAGGAGTCGAATCTTATGTAGCTCACCCTCCTCTCGCTCGTCGAGGAGACCGAATTGTGTCGTCGCCATGATTTGGGGAGGTTGTGGAATGACGTGATGGTGAAGTTGGGAGGACTACGAGGCTGATAGAGAGATACGACAAGTTGAGGTTGAAGCCCCAGTTCAATTGCCTGTAATATTGCTGGAAGGCCATGTGCATTGATAAGGATTAAAGATAAGGCTTGGTGTAATTAGGTACTTGATAGCTGCATAATTCGAAATGGCTTGTAAATGTATCCAATTGGCGGGCAACATTGGTTAAACTATCACTCCAGGGGCTGTTTTACCTGGGGATCCTACGCCGAATATCCTTTTGATATATCGAAATATGCGAACAGACAGGTTCTAAGATAATATTGAAAGATCTACCTTCCTCTTACACACGTGATTATTCCATAGTTTTCTTTGAGGCAGTTATGACGGTTAGTGATGATAAACACCTGACACTAATACCATCCTTTGCGTTGGTATTGTTAGAGCTGATCGGATATCGGTTTTCTCTCCCGTCCATTCGTGTCCTATTGTAGCCTGGAAGGACACATCGCATATCTCTACAATCGCGCGGTTCATTCCTTGATGAGATTCCTCGCCTTGCGCCTCTCATCCTCGTCGAGGACCCACTGGATAACGTCCTCACCTCCAGCGGCACCCAGCTCCTCCCACTCCTCTTCCTCCATGTTGGCGATCATGAGCGTCTGGGTGACCCTAGCGAACAGCTCCCTGACTCCGTAGTTCCCTCTCGACACCGTGCTGATGATGCCCGAGAAGTCCCGCTCCATGCGGATGGCGCCGTACGCGTTCGCCTTGCGGCTGCTGGACCACACCCGCTTCTCCAGGAACCGCGCCAGGTGCTTCGCCGTGAGGTCCATCAGCGTGTTGAACGTCTTGGGTGTCATGATGCGCGCGATCGGCTTCATGAGCGCGTCCCACCCGCGCTCGAACTGCCGCTGCACGTAGTCGAGGACCTCCTCCTCGTCCGTGTCGTTCTGGCGCGCTACCTCGGCCAGCTCGTCTTCGGTGAGCGAGTAATCTGCATCGCGGAATGTGTCGGCCATGATTTGTTGCAGTCTCAGCTTGACGACATTGTTGAACAGCACTTGCAGGCCGTCCGAGAGGAGTTCGGATGCTTTGGTGGTGAAGCTCGATTTGAGATTGTTGAGGGTGGCAGTGACGAATTTGACGTCATTATCAAATGGAAAAGATGCGGCGAGGGGGTGGGTGGAATGTGATGCTCCTACGTTAGGCTCGTCTGATGATGTCCCTAGCCGCGTGGCAATGATACGCTCTAGATATTCCTTTGAGACATCGAGACTGTTAATGAGGACGATGAATGCAACGATCTTGTCTTCCGGCGGGAATCCTCCTTGAATGGCGGGTTTAGGATATGATTCATCTCGCATTTTCCGCTGGATCATGCCGATAAAGTCGGATCCTAGTACCCTCCCCACAGTTGGGATAACGGACCCGACCACTTCTTTCTGTGACGTGGATATGGACTTCTGAAGAACTGTGCTGACGATGTACATTACATCGTCCACGGCTGATATTATATAGGGCGCATTGCCGTCGACGGGTTTGTTGAGATTAAGTGACAGACCGGAGGGCATCTCATCTAGTTGGAATGCTTTTTCAACAGACCTCCTGAAGAAGAACGTGGACATGACATTATAAGGGCTGATTAACTTGGCCGAAACTTTTCTATTCAAGTTTGATTTCGTAAGGACATCCGGCACGGTTAGACCGGTGTCCCCAGGGGCTTCAGGGTTCTATTGGAAGTTAGCCATTAGTCTAGGAAAATCGGCCGGTAATCTTTTTTTTTTTTTTTTTTACCTTGCATTTTCCTGCGAGGAATCTGGAGTATAAAGACCACCGGCCAAGCATGACAGCGATCTCACTGAGCAAGCCGTCGACTTCTTTCATATTAACTCCCTCGTCCTCGCTGTTTCGAGGGTTGGTCCCACCACCCAGCGCTGGCGAATTCATGCGCGGTGTTCCCCCAACTCCCCTCTGCGGTGGTAAGAAGCTCTGTACCAGGAAAGAAAATGGATAGCTCTTCACGTCGGTCAGTCGCCTGTCAACGCCTCTCTCGTCACTCCAGGAGTCTAGGATAATGCCGCCCTGCACGTCGGCTTCCACCTGAAGCCTCTCGATCACCTTGACCATCTTGCCCTCGCCGTAGTGTCTCTCCACGAGTCCGCCATGGTTCTCTACGATCTGTGCGATATGTTCGAATAGCTTGGTGAGCGCGTTGGCATAGAAGAACCCGTCTTTCCGTCCAGCGCCTATCGGGGCCTCTTTGAGTGTTCCTCTCGCCGTGCCGGCAACGCCCTGGCAAACGTAACGCCCGTAGACGTCCAAGCCTACGTCGCCCCTCGTTATTAGAGGGAACAGCTTGAAGAACCGCGTGACCTTCGCGCCGTCCCCTTCCTTGGCCGCCTTCTCGAACTCCCGCAGGAAGAGCCCGCACAAGCTCTCCTTCGCATTCTCCAGCGTCACCCAGGGCGCGTCGGGCACCTCGACACTGGGCACGACCGCGGCCGCAAAGCCGCCGCGCACGATGGCCTCGGGGATCCTGCTCGCGCGCGATATGTAGCCTGCGGCCGCCTCCCAGTCCTGCGGCGCCCCCATGCTGCCCACGACGCCGTGGACGCAGGCTTTGAGCTCGGCGACCTGCTCGACGACGGCGAGCGTCTGCTGCACGCGGTCCTTCTCCAAGTCGAGCTCCTTGACGCAGTTGGACAGCCGGCCTGCAGTCTCGGCCGCCGACGCCAGCATACCGTTGCTGATGGACCGCGTCGCTATGACCTGGGAGCCGAGGTTCGCGCGCAGGAGGTCGAGGCGGCCGAGCTCGCGGGAGAGCTCTGCCTGCGAGGACAGCAGCGCGCCGAGCCGGCTGGTTACGGCGGTCTCGCGCGCGTGCAGGGCCGCCAGCGCGGCGCGGACGTCGGAGAGGGAGGTGGCATTCTGGATCGAAAGGTTCGCGCCGCCGCCGCCGCTACTACTGTTGTTCAGCTTATCGGGGCCGTGCGTGTGCTGCTGGACTGGGGAGTCGCCATTGGGGATGCTGTTGGCGGACATTTGGACCCGGGTTCTGGGAAGCGCATAGCGACGCTGAGGCTGAGATGTCGAAACCTCAATTAGGCTGCCGAACACCTTTTGGTACACTTGTTCGCTCAGTGGATTTCAGCGGCGTCAGCAGAACCCATATGAGCGGGAAGGCTTATGTCGGCCTAAAGATGCCAACAATGAGATGATGGGAGATGGTTTGCGCTGCACCCCGCTAAGATGGACCCACCGACCCGGTACTACATGCGCTGAACTTTTGAAACTTTCAAGAGAATTGGACCCTGAAGCCCCTGGAAAAACATTGCCTTAGGGGGGTTCCTTCAGTGACACAATGGTACCTAACGTCTTTTTGGGGGCCTGAGAGGTACCTACCAGGTGGACGTCGGCGGTGACGTCTTTTTGCATACTTACTTTTAGGTACATAATGGTTCAACTTATCAGTGTCTGGTTTGAGAGTATGAGTCAGTCTTCTATGAGACGGCGCCTTGAGGTGTTAAATTCGCTTTGCTCATCCTATTGATATATCGCTTATGCCAACTGAGGACCAAACAGCTTCGAAGGCTATTTATCCCCATACCACGACCATCCCCCGAAGATTTATGACATACCAAAATATCATCCTAGCAAAGTTGGAGTTCAGAACCCCCCTGCACATCGGATATAAGACTGCTCGAGCTACCCTCCACTCTTACACCAGGATGTCAAAGGACTTGCCGCGAAACAGAGTCAAGATGTGCACCAGGATTCTTAAGGTGATGGAAAAGGACTTAGGGAAGTTCAGGGAGGGCGGGGGCCAAGAGAAATTAGGTACATGGCAAGTCCCAGAGAAAGACTCGCCCAGTATCAAAATTCTGAGGGAGGCGGCGGACTACTTAAGGACGAGAGACACCCCTGTAGCGTTCCCGACGGAGACCGTCTACGGGCTCGCGGCAGACGCCACGCGGAGTTCAGCCGTGAAGGGAATCTACTCTGCCAAGGGGAGGCCGTCAGACAACCCCCTAATCATCCACGTCTCGGACCTAGAGATGCTGCGCAGCCTGCTATCCCCTGCGACGTCGACGTCGACGTCGACGTCAACGTCGCCCTCCTCCGTCAAGGGGGAGACCAACGGACACCGCGGCGAGCGGATACCGGAGATATACAGGCCCTTGATCAACCGGTTCTGGCCCGGGCCCCTGACCATACTTCTCCCGAACCCGACTCGCTCGAGGCTAGCCCCTGAAGTCACCGCGGGCCTGAAGAGCTTCGGAGCGCGCATGCCGGCGTCGCCGCTCGCGCTCTCCCTCATCAAGCTCACGGGCGCGCCCCTCGCCGCCCCGTCGGCCAACGCGTCGACCAGGCCGTCGCCGACGACGGCGGAGCACGTGCTGGATGATCTGGACGGTCGAATCGAGCTCATCCTCGACGGCGGCGCCTGCCGGGTCGGCGTCGAGAGCACGGTGGTCGACGGCCTGTGCGATCCGCCTCTGGTCCTGCGGCCGGGCGGAGTGAGTATAGAGGAGTTGCGAAGCTGTCCGGGATGGGAGAGGGTGGAGAAGGCATACAAGGATCACAGCGAACTCGGCAAGGCCGCGCCGAGAGCGCCTGGCATGAAGTACAAACACTATAGTCCCAGGGCTAGAGTGATACTCTATGAGTCTAGTTTCGCGGCCGCTAAAGAAGGTGTCCAACAGCAGGACCTGGAGGCGTTTCGCAATGACTGGCAAGCACAACGAACGAACGGGGTAGCGAGCCAGGGGCTAAAAGTTGGCATAATTCGCACACGGCATTGGAAACCCGCGGCTGGATTACGTTGTGGGGAATTTAAGCAGCGCGCAATAGAGAACGGCGAAGCTAGTCCGGAGAGTTCGGCGGAGGTTGAACTTGAGGTCCAGGAAGCCGAGCTCTATGACGGCGCCAGTAGTTCCTCTATTGGTAAGGCTCTGGATCTCAGTATAGGCGAGAATACCAGAAGCATAGCACAGGGCCTCTTCTCGGCACTACGGGAGCTAGATCGAAGAGGCGCGAGCATCATCTTCGTGGAGGGTATAGGGGACAATGAGGACATAGGCGCAGCGGTCATGAACAGACTGCGCAAGGCAGCTTCTCAGATTAGATCATAGACTAACTGATGATGAACCCGACAACCGCTTCGCAAGACATGTCCGTGGAAAGAAACGAATAACGTGATTTTTTACCAACGCCGTGCCGAGATAGCCACTGCCCCCTTGTCCCCACAACCAGCTTCAACACCTCACAATCCTTGGCGTAGCCAGTCGGTCAACTTGGCCTTTCCAAGTTGCGCCAGGTTGTTTACGCCCTGTTCGCTGAGGTCGATGCGGCTGAGGTTCACGTCCTGCGCCGGCGCCTTGGAGACGCGCTGCACAATGATGGTAGGGTCCGTCTCTAGGATGATGCCGTCGTCTACGATCTCGTCGATGGCCAGCGATACAAGGTCGTAACTCTCGATTATGGTTCTTCGGTCGACGGATTGCCTGTCGTCACCAGTCAGCCGGACTTCGTCGTCCGCATAGGGGGTTCGGGGAGTCTGCGCTTACTTGAACAGGAGGTGGAGAGAGTCTCGGAGGGAGAGGATAACGTTGTACAGCAATATCTCGTTCTCATCCACGCCGCCAACCACGTACATCATCACATCTGACTCCGTCTTATACAGCACAATCCGGTTATCATCTATCGCGCGACGTTTTGGTCAGCCCTCCCTGAACTTCGAGACCTGGGAGATGCACTTGTCAAGGTCGGGGATACTTTAGACATACAGAGGATGATGTCGCCAGTCTGTTTCGCCGTCTTCTCTAATAAGCCCTTCTCAAAGGCCTTCTGGGACTT
The DNA here is from genome assembly GCA_004154925.1 of Monosporascus cannonballus. Lineage (NCBI taxonomy): Eukaryota > Fungi > Ascomycota > Sordariomycetes > Xylariales > Monosporascus > Monosporascus cannonballus. The sequence goes on along the minus strand of QJNS01000034.1, from coordinate 253,847 downwards.
GAGATCCGGGTACGGGTTGTTCGAGGGACCGGATGTGTTCGGTGCATGGTGGGGTGCGTCGTAGTATTTCGCGAATATCCGTGAGCCATCGTCGATGCTGAGGATGATGATGGCATTGACGGAAAATAGGGACATTCCGGGGGCCATCTTGGAGGGTTGTGGGTTAAAGGGAGCCTCCTGGATCGAGTGAATCCGTGGTAATTTCAAGATGCCGGTGGTCTTCGGTACAAGTTGCTTTGATGCCGATGTTGAGGCTCCGATGCGAAGGTGGCATCTCAATTGGAGAAACGGATTAAGCCGGCTCCGTCGTGGATTGATAGGTAGGTAGAGCCGTGCAGGCACTGGGTTGCCTACGAAGAACCCTTAGCGGGTGCTTAGGGGTGCATTTACCTGGCCCAGTACTAGCTGATAAAGCCTCTATCAGCTTATCATACCTTACTTAGTGAGAAGTGCAAATTCGAAGTTAAGCCACGGGGTGTTATGGAGCTTTATGCAATGTATAATGCCAGCGATGGGCACGCAACGTCCCATGCACAAGTTTCATAAATACCACTCTACGCGAAAAGTCGCGTCTAGCCCCTTTGACGTGTTTTTGCCCGATTTTAACGCGGTTGCCCCGGGTGCAGAGGTATCCCACTATCCACAACCATTTCCACATCCACACATCCGCATCTCTGTCTCTTTTCCCTCTTGAACTTCGATTCTCCGTTGATCACATAAGACAACCCCTTTCCTGAGAGAAGACAGACTCTGTATCGAACCAATATGTCTTCCCCCTCCCAACGTCGTAGTCAGCACAATTCGCAATCTGCGACTCCCAGCCGGAACACGCGAAGTTCTCAGGCACCTCGCAGCAGCCCCGCGAACGGGAATGCAAACGCGCCGCAGCCTGGCAATACTCCCCGCAACACTCGTTCGTCGCAACTCGCATCGAGTCCTCTCTTCTACCAGTCGTCGCCGGCAAATGGTAATAGCGATGTGTCAACCCCGCTGCGTCAGAACAGTAACAGCCAGAGCACCAATGACAACCGTAATGCCGCTCCTAGCTCGCCGTTGCGCGGCATGTCGAATTCGCAAGATGATATGCAAACCGATGGCGACAGGACACCGAGGGCAAGCGGGCTCTTAGGTGGTAAGTGTAGCCACCGGCCAAGTTCATTCGTAAATTGCGTGGCTAAGTGATGCCTTAGAATCCTCCCCTATTCGGTACGAACCAAGCTCCAGTCCTGGTCGTAACTTGCACCCCCAGTCAGATCTCAGGAGCGAGAGCAGCGGTCTGTTTGTCGGATCATCGAGGACTCCAAGGGCTAGAACAAGTCGAAGAGGTGACATCAACTCCGAAATACTCAGCGGCACGCCTCGAGCTGGCAGCAGAGTTATCCTTGACGATACTGGCCGTGTTGTCCGGGAAATCCACTCAGATGCCGCATCATTTTCCAATCTGAATCCCAATACTTCCGAGGCTGATCACCTGGGCGGACAAGACAACGCGACGATCTGGGGTACAACCGTCTCCATCGACGACACCTATGCTTCGTTCAAGGATTTCTTAAAGAATTTCACCAAAAAATACCGCATGTGGGCAGAAGGCATGACCACCGAGCAGACCGACGCCGATCCCGAATCCGGTACGAAGGTCTACTGGGAAGAACTCCAGAACATGCTGATTCTCGGTCAGCGCATCCTATATGTCGACATCCGGGATTTCAAGCTCTACCCACCTACGAGGAAAATGTGGCATCAAATCCAGCATTACCCCCAGGAAATCGTGCCGCTTATGGACCAGTCTGTCCACGATGTGATGATCGAGCTAGCTCAGGCGGAGATGGCTAGACAGAGAAGCCAGAGCAACGGAGCTTCAGCTGCCCAGCGAAGCTCGGCGCCGAGCTCTGATATGCAGTTCCCGAGCTCGGAGAGAAGCGAGGAGCCTCAAGCATCTCAACGACCGCAGCAGGGCCCGACGCTTGAGGAGAAGGTCATGGACCAGACATATATGACCAGACCGTGGGGCCTAGACAAGGTCACCAACTTGCGAGATCTTAACCCGTCAGACATGGACAAACTGATCTGCGTCAAGGGCTTAGTTATTCGGACGACGTCCGTCATCCCGGATATGAGACAGGCATTTTTCCGATGCAATGTCTGCAGCCATTCTCTCCTCGTTGGACTTGACCGTGGCAAGATCCGAGAGCCGACCGAATGTCCTCGGCCCCTCTGCAATTCCAAGAACTCGATGCAAATCATTCACAATCGTTGCGAGTTCGAGGATAAGCAAGTCATCAAGTTGCAGGAAACACCGGATGCCGTACCTGCAGGGCAGACACCGCATTCGGTTTCGGTGTGTGTCTACAACGAGCTGGTCGACTTCTGCAAGGCCGGCGACCGCGTCCAGATCACAGGGATCTTCCGTGTCAGTCCGGTCAGGGTCAACCCGCGCATGAGGACGGTGAAGAGCGTCTTCAAGACTTTCGTCGATGTTGTTCACGTGGCCAAGGTCGATAACAAGCGGCTGGATGCAGATCACACGACCCTCGACGAAGAAGCCAACGATCCCGAAAATAATATCGAGGAGACGAGGAAGATCACACCGGAGGAAGAAGAAAAGATCAAGGCGACTGCTGCCCGCCCTGATATCTACGAGCTCCTTTCTCGATCACTAGCTCCATCTGTCTACGAGATGGACGACGTGAAGAAAGGAATCCTGTTGCAGATGTTCGGAGGCACCAACAAGACTTTCCAAAAGGGAGGCAGCCCGAGGTACCGTGGCGATATCAACGTGTTGCTTTGCGGTGATCCGTCGACGTCCAAGTCCCAGTTGCTCAAGTATGTGCACAAGATTGCTCCTCGCGGCGTCTACACAAGCGGCAAGGGGTCCTCCGCTGTCGGTCTTACGGCATACGTTAGCCGCGACCCCGAGACTCGGCAATTGGTACTCGAGTCCGGAGCCTTGGTACTATCCGATGGTGGTGTCTGCTGCATCGATGAATTCGATAAGATGTCCGATGCGACCCGTTCCGTCCTACACGAAGTTATGGAACAACAAACCGTGTCGGTGGCCAAGGCCGGTATCATCACCACGTTGAACGCCAGAACGAGCATCTTAGCCTCGGCCAACCCCATTGGCTCTCGATACAATCCCGATCTCCCGGTGCCACAGAACATCGATCTGCCACCTACGCTTCTGTCTCGTTTTGACCTTGTATACTTGATTCTTGACCGTGTCAACGAATCGAACGACCGCAAACTGGCTCGCCATCTGCTCTCCATGTACTTGGAGGACAAACCGCAGTCGGCGCCTTCGAGCAATGAAATTCTGGTAAGTTGTATTTCTAAGGTGTGTAGGATAGGACATCCGCTGACGATCTACCCAGCCCGTTGAGTTCCTTACAGCTTATATATCCTACGCTCGAGCGCATATCCACCCTACGCTGTCTCAAGATGCGTCGCAGGCCCTAGTTAGTGCCTACGTGAAAATGCGCAAGCTCGGCCAAGACGTCCGAGCAGCAGAGAAGCGCATCACGGCCACGACCCGCCAGCTGGAATCCATGATCCGCCTGGCCGAGGCCCACGCCAAGATGCGGCTCTCGGAGACGGTCACCAAAGCCGACGTGCTCGAGGCCGAGCGCCTGATCCAGTCGGCGCTCAAGACGGCGGCGACGGACGCCCAGGGCCGCATCGACATGAGCCTGCTGACCGAGGGCACCAGCGCCTCGGAGCGCAAGCGCAAGGCGGAAATGAAGGAAGCCGTCTTGCGCCTCCTCGACGAGCTCACGAGCGGCGGCCAGAACGTCCGGTTCAGCGAGGTCAGCAGGCGGCTCAACGAGGGCGCCAGCGTCCCCATCGAGCCGGCCGACTTCGCCGAGACGATGCGGGCGCTCGAGATGGAGGGCGCCATCATGATCAGTGGCGAGGGTGCGAGGAAGAGCGTGAGGCGCGTTACGGGTGTCGCGTAAAGCTAGCTAGAAAATCAAGGGGGCTTTAACGGGCAAGATTCACTGGAGAGACGCATGCTACGGGGAACACGAAGCTTCTGGTTGCGAAGAATTGTTGCGTTGACGTTGACGGATATAGTCGTTGGTCAGTGCCCGGTATAGGGGTACGGTTATGTAAAATGAGTTGAATGATGCAGCAGAATAGTGCAGACATGTCCGATCATGAGGAGTCGTTTCGCATGTCTACGTCTTTTAATGTGGCGGGACAGACATTCGCGGCCAGTGTGAGAAGGATTTACCCAGACTACGGGAATTAGTTATTCAACAACCAGGTTCACCGAGTGCTTTGTCGACGGGCTTACCTGCGTCGACACTTTGCTCTTCCTAACGGCCATCCAAGTAACAAACGCCATGACGGCCATCAGCAACGGTACACCGAGACCAACGGCGATACCGACCCTGCGCATCCACTTGTCATGCTCCCCCTGATAAACTAACGAGGCATGCGTGTCCAGGTAATCGGCTATCCAGTGCGCCTGCACGATAAACCCGACCGTCACATCATGCAGGTAGTCGCCCTGGTCGTTCCCGGTCGGATTTGGTCGATGGTGTACTTGCTGTCGTAGAGCAGCAGCGCAGGATTGACGTGTCGAGAGCCGCGACTCATTAGGTAATTATGCACCAGGCGGGACCGAGCAACCCTTGCCATCAGCAGAGCATTAGACGAAGGAAGTCAGGCATATGTTGCCGTCGGAGCAGTCTGCAGGACGCATCCCGGCCGAACGCCATGGACGTCACCGAGAGGAGCACGGCGGTCGGGCGCCAAAGGACCTTCATTGCAAGTTGACCACAATGATCCAGGCCAGAGCCCCAAATACGGACTTGGAATCACGGTCTTGACCAGGTTGAGTGCGCATCGATGCTTCTTGGGATTCTGGGTGTTCTATGACTTTTTTATCTACATAGTCTAGCATGTGAAGCTACGTCAGAGCTAGGTATTCAATCTATCTAAACAAGTCTGTACCCTGATGGACTGCTGATTCACTTACACCAATATTACACATCTGTATGGGCCTGTGCATTACTTAACTAATCAATCCTACTATGCCCCCTTTTGCAGTGCCTTTCTCCGCCCCCAGCCCAAATCATTCCCAAAACATCCACACACGACCCGAGGCACCCAACCATCACCAAGGACATTCTGTTTATAGACGGTCGATAAGCGTACACCTGAGAGCGGTATCGCAACTCTAAGTAATCCTTGGTAGTTTGGAATCGATGGGGCCTCGATTACCGTCGCTCCAATGTCCCCTTTTTGATTGAATCGTAATGGACCGACGATGTTGCATGACATTGTAGGCACGTTTAATAGCTCAACCTTAAAGGATAATGGATAGTCCATATGTAGTATATTAGGTCGATGTGACAAGGAGGCACTGCCTAACTTGATTGTTCCAAAACTGTAGATGATCATATATCTAGTACAATTAATGCAAAAGGCCGCTGCAAAACGGGTCAGCTCTGCTTTTTACTTCGCTCTCATATAAGAGGAAATTATGCCACCTATCCATTAATATAGGGGCAACTCCTACCTCGCCACTACACACACATTACCTTTGACCTCAGAGAGCAACACAACAGGCGGCAGCTATAACCAATATACATATAGGTAGGTAGGTAGGTAGGTATAGGTATATATATCTCCCGTATTCGATCGGTTTAATGGGCCAACGGGTGAGATGGGCGCTAGTATCCACTGGCTATAGGGATGCCGCATATGCTAATGCATGTTTTGCAGATCGCGAACGCAATAAATGGTTCCGTTTCTCAATTATCTCCCCATGTGAATTATAAAAATCGGAGTCCGTCCAATTTTCAGCTCGTTGGCGAACTCTATTGGCGCAAATGACGTAGATCCTGCAATCCCTACGTCGCGCAGAAATGGGTTCTAAAAATGCGACGCGTAAACACGGCTGTAGAAGAATGAGCGGGGTGATTTTGAGGGTTCTTCTGGGTACTTGAACACGATCGAACCTGCCGCACTCGTGCCACTCCTCGCTCTTCAGCCAACTATGCAGACAGAATAATTGAGAGCCGCCGAAGACTAAAATGACCTACCACTCCAAGGATTTCTACCCCCGCCCCGACTTTGTGCACGCAAACCAGAGATGGCACCCCATCAACGATGGCTGGTCGCTTCTGTACGACGACGAAGATGTCGGACTCAAGGAGGCATGGCACATCAATGGTGTCCCCGGCAAGGTTGGCCTCTCCACATCCGCTCTGAGCGAGGCTGAGGCTCAGAGACTGGCCGCTTTCCCAGAACTCAAGGAAAAGGGGTTCGAGGCGAGAAACCGGAGCGAAAACGTGAAGCAGGCCATCAATGTGCCATTCGTCTTCCAAACTCCGGCCTCGGGGTTAGATCACAACGAGCCACACGAAGTTTTGTGGTATGAGCGGAAGTTCACTGACCCACGGGACAAGTCTGACCTGGAGGCGGGAGACCGAGTCCTGATTCGCTTTGGGGCCGTGGATTACGAGATGACTCTGTGGGCTTCTGGGCACCCCGTAGGACATCACCGAGGCGGGCACGTTCCGTTCGACGTGGATATCACCGATGCCCTGTCGAATGCTTGGAAGAACAGCGGCAAAGGTGACCTTGACCTTGTGATGCGAGTCCGGGACTCTCCTTACGACCTAGCCCAGCCGCGCGGAAAGCAGTACTGGGGACCCCAGCCCGAAAGTATATTCTATACGCCATCGAGCGGTATTTGGCAGACTGTATGGACGGAGATCGTGCCAGCTGCTCGCATAGGAAATAGCAGCTATGGAACGGTGCTTAAATCCAACAATATCTCAGAGGGGCTGCTAGAGGCGAAGGTAGCGGTCCTGGGCCGCAGAGCTGGTCATCGATACAGCGTTGAGATTGAAGGCAAACTTCACGGCCACTCTGTTGCGACTAAGAAGGTGGATCTGCCGAAAGACAAAGACTACGCCTTCGCTGATCTGAATCTGTCGTGGAGCAAGGAACAACAGCTGGAGGCTCCGCGTTCATTGGCGGAAGCAGCACCTCTCGAAAACCCTCGCTGCTGGTCCGGCGGCGTGGCTCTTTGGTCTCCTGATTATCCTACATTGTACGACGTAATCATACGGCTCTATGACGTCTCTGGAAAAGTACTCGACGAAGTCAACACCTACACCGGGTTTCGAAGCTTAGACTGGAACAAGGGAGACGGAACTTTCCGACTAAACGGCGAACCCCTATTCCAGGCCTTATGTCTTGATCAGGGCTACTGGCCGGATACCGGTATGACGCCACCCTCCCCTGAGAGCGTCAAAACGGACATTGAACTCTCGAAGAAAATGGGCTTCAACGGGTGCCGCAAGCACCAGAAAGTAGAGGACCCCCTATTCTTATATTGGGCTGATAGGCTTGGTTATCTTGTCTGGGGCGAGATTGCGAATGCCTATGAGTTCAATCAGGAGTATGCAGCTAGATTCGAGCAGGAGTGGAAAGAGGCTGTCATGCGGGACATCAACCACCCATGTGTCGTCGCCTGGACGCCAGTCAATGAGAGCTGGGGTTATCCGTCTCTGAAGGACAACGTTGCGCAGCGGAACCACGTGCGGTCGCTGTACTACCTGACCAAGTGAGCCACTCGAGTCTTGGCTTGAGCAACACTGCTAATGAACTGTATAGGACCCTCGATCCAACTAGACCCGTCAACGACAACTGTGGCTGGGAGCATGTTATCACTGACCTAAGCACCTTCCATGACTATAACGACGCACCAGCCCTCGCGGAGTCTTGCACTACCCTAAAATCCATCCTAGGGAACAAGCTAGCTAACCGTGGTTTCTTTGCCGGACCCATCTCAGTGGACGGTAAGGCCATCGACGCGGGAACGAAACATACGGAGGGAGCACCGGTCCTGTGCACCGAGTTCGGAGGCGTCAACATCAAGCCGCCCGCCGCTAGCCAAGGCGGAGAGCGGGACTGGGGCTACACGACGGCCAGCGACCCCCAGGACCTGCTCAAGCGCATCGAAGCCCTGATGATGGCGGTAGTCCAGGCTGGGCACATCTGCGGTTTCGTATATACCCAGCTGTAAGTCGGATCGCCCGCCAGAGGACAGGTGGACCATACATGCTAACATCTGTGGCCAGGACGGATATTGAGCAGGAGGTCAACGGGCTCTACTCGTTCGACCGCAAAGAGAAGATCCCTGCTTCCGACGTCAAGAAGGTCATTGATAAGGCGGCAAAGGTTTACTATGACAGCCTCAAGAAGGAGTAGGCTGGTGGTGCTAGGTTTGGACGACCCGCGGGATTCGGGCCTGAGATTAATATTCCCTGGCAAATGGCCTACATTGATACTCCCAATGCCCTTCTTGCTGTGAGGCGCTTAGTGACACATGCGCTACGGACGCGTGGCATGTGGCTATCCTCATGATATCTATTCAATGCCTTGAGCATGATGTTTTGTATGGTCGATAGCCCTACCAGCCGTGTCACGGCTGGAAGGTACGTTGACTGTTAATCGTCATTACCTCAAGGAACTAGTACTGTAAGGCACATCCGCTAGTCAATCACCTCGGTGTTTATTTGATTTATGGGGATGGCAGTCATTCAGGATGAGCTGTGAGCTCATCGAGAAGAGGATCTACTCTTTGCTAACGGATGCGCGTCTACGTGTAAATGAGTGGTATTCAAGTTGCATGATGAGCAGTAGATCTCCCGGCCGGGTACGGTGCGCTGACGCACCGGTGGTACACCAGCCGAGCTGCGGCCCCGAGCCCGAGGGAGGAACCCCCTCTTAGGACGGTCGCAATGCCGACCCAGTTGCGGGATGAAAACCTCCACCACCCGACTGAATACGATGAAGATGTGAACTCTCTCTTGCCTATCGCCCACCTTTTCTTATTCTAGAAACCGTGCAGACCAAACCAGTAAATATCAAGCAGCATGATCCGACCACACGCTCCGCTACCCCGATAGAATCCAAAGTTTGTCATTTGGCGCCAGAAACGGATTTTCAACCGTTAGACAGGCACCCAACACCAAAACAGTAGCCACTTACTTCCCTAGTACTGATAAGCGGGTCTTGAACGACTCGAAGGATCCGGTCGGTCTCCAACAAATCTCCTGATCAGACTGGGGTTACCCCCAAGGAGCTGCTTCTGCTTTGTCTCACTCAAGGATTTCCAATCTCCTGGTCTGCCCCTGTCTTGTCGGGGCAAAGTCCTTACGATCTTGGGACTCGGACACTCTCGCACATCATCCCAAAGACTGTCCACTAAAATCTTAGCAATTGTAAACTCGCGTCTGCGCGCTTCGGCTAATATTTTACGTTCGGCGTCTGTCGTGCCAGGCCGCCCGTGCGCTTTCCTGACGTCCCGGATCGCAAAGGAGCAGAAGGAGAGCTGTCTGCTGACATCTGACACTTCTTGGGGCCCGAGAAATACCTGAAGAGTGTGGAAGCACTCGATCGTGGTTATCATTTCGCTTCTCTCCGCCGCAATTTTATGGCCTTGTATGAACTCCAGGTCGTGTCTTCCGAGGCCGTACATCTTGACGAAGATGTCCTTCTTGGGCTCATATTCCTTGCGGTTGATTTTGTCCGGTGAAATTTCCCACTGGCGGAGAATTCCCCTCCTGAAAAGCAAGCAATCAAACTCCACGTCCGGCCCAAGCCAATAATAACAAGGGTCCGCGGAAGTCGGGAGGTTACGCCCGTACTTAAAGCTCATGAATTCGTCGATGTACGCGCACCTCAGAAGAATCCTATCCATAATCCGAAAGAGGGCAATGTCTGATAGCAAGTTCTTCTCCTTTACAACTTCCCACCACGTATTGTGGTCGATCTTGAGTTCTCCTTTGCCGATAGTCTCCCCTGTGTAATTTGTGATATTAATGAAATGAAACGTTACGAAGCTACGAGTGAAATAGGCTTCAAGCCCACACCAATCGTGGGTAAAAGCCCTTGGGGTTTCGTCATCTGAAATCGGCATGGCTCGGAAGTGTACAGGAGGGGGCGACGATGGCCGGATAGAAGCTAGAACCGGGGTTGCTGTTTGCTCAATCATTGGTTGAAAGTATCTATTTCCTTGCCGAGGCGCTGGTGGAGATTGTCCTGTCGTCGGGCTGTAGCTAGGATAACCATCGTTGAAAGCCTGCTGGTCTCTGTGCGCACCGAACGGAGTTTGGCTAGGTCTTCGTGGTGGTTCTCTAGAAAGAAGGGCATCTGAAGCTCTTAGGGTGGGTTGCAAGACACTCCAGCAAGCATTATATTCCGCCATTATGTATAGCGTGTACAAGGAACAGCCCTTGGATTATATTGACAAAGGTATTTCTTAGAGGATTCTCTCTCGCCAACTTAAAGAAAGTAGTGCCGGTAGTGTGACAGAATAAACACAGGCGATATGGCCGTAAAATAAATGATGGAAATTGTATTTTGGAGCAGTATGTGAGTGGTTCCAGATCGAGAATGCAAGTCTTTAAACGCTTGAGGGATCTATCTTCTCTTCAATCAGTCACTAGTATGTATTCTAAGGTTACTGAATTTCTTTAGTATCACTCAGCAAACTACCGGAGGTAGTTTCTGCTCCGGAATTTAGAGTGCAAAAGTTCTGTATCTACGGAATAACATCAAGAGGATTACAAATTTAACTTTACCGTTTTTAGTTGGGCCAATCTTCAGCTTACCGGAGATACCGCTATTGGCATGGCTCTCATATGTGAAGTATATTAAGCCGCACATGTATAAATGCCATATGACTGACCCTATTAAACTTCACATTCATTCCCAGCGGTCGCTCGTGATGGTAACGCGCTGTAGGAATATATAACTATATTACGCTTGAACCTTGAACTATTAACCCAGTTCGAGCGCCCGATGTTTTGCAATAATCCAACATGCGCCCTCAGAGTTACTTGGATGAATCATTGTTCCCGCCACCTGAAATTCGGGCATATTAATATCCTGATAATTTATGAAGAGAAACGCACATGCACTCATATTCCGTGACTGTAAAGAGGCATATCTTCTATTCAGAACTTTTGCCCCTTCCAGCTCGTTGGTGTTGGGGTGCCCGGCTTATGGCTAATAGGGGTCAAATTAGCTCTACTTCAGCCATCCGGTTACATACGCATTGCTCAATCGTTGGATCCAGTCAATCAATCGACTTTTATTTTTGCGTATCTATTTTACCAGAAGTTATCACGAATGTATTTAATGGAACAGTGGGACATATTCGTAACATGGAATGAATATCCCGCAGTCAAGGGTCTGCTCTCTCGCGGGGTGTGAGTCAACGCCCAGTAGCTGCACCGTCTTTTGGTCCAATGGTCCCTGATCTTATGTGGAAATTTCCACTCATCCCGGGCGACTTCTGCGCGCGCATGTAACCTAATATAGAGTCTTTTGGCGTCCCCAATTCCGACTGCTAAGATAGACGTCCAACTGAATACAACAATTCTCTGCCCCATCCTCTTTGTATTCAGCAACGGAACCTAGACACAGACACAGCCCCTGATCCTCTGCTCGTCGAGTCAAGGCACTGTATGATGCTCAGAGCTCAGGACACGACCCATCTCTTATTCAACTATACCGTAACTGGCTACAACACATACAATTCTTTGCCCCACACAGCCAACCTTTTGTATTAACATTCCCATACGGATATCGTATCCCGTAGAACGGCCAGGGAGATGATCTAAATGAGGTCCTATATCTTATCGAAAAGCTTATTTGCAGGTTGAACATGTAGCCTGGTAGCTGCTGCTTACGGTTCAGAAGCAGACTTTAAAACTAAGTTGTCCGTTTAGGGTCCATCTACCAATTTGAACTGGAGTCTCACGCCCAAGAAGGTGCCTGCTGCAACACAAAAAATTCTTCGACATAACAGCTCAATAACTGTAGGGAAAATAAACCGTACCTCAACCCCGATGGCAAATAGAAAGATGCAATTAGTACCAGATTGTACGCCTCATGAAAACGATCAAGTTGATATATCATGCAATATCATAAGTACGATAAAGGTGAAGTTATCAAAAATAATTAGCGTCAAATGGTAGATGGCTGCAATGGCTTGCAAGGTTGCGAAGCCTTGCCAATCCATTTCGAAGTCGTTCCTTAATACATTAGAGGCTATTAATCGCTAGGGGTATCAAGTTTTAACTTTATATACGTGACTCCGAAGAAGCTTTTGGCGCCAAGTAGAAACACTTCGCAGCACTTGTGACCAACTTGTAAGGAGTGACACGCCGGTGGAAAATTACAAACCATATCTCTGAAGGCGAGTCGGGGCAAGGTGGTCTGGTGACAGGGGCTATCGACATACAGGGTACCTATTAAACAATCATTGAGTCCGTCAATTATTCTTACTACCATAGTACAGGACAATAGATGTTATATCTCTAAATTCTACCATCTCTCGTGGGACCAGCCGGATTCGTTTTAATCCTACGATGTTACTTAAGTAGGTCTTAAAACACTATCGGGTCGCTGCGTTAAGCTCTCAAAACGCTTTCCTATATCGGGTTAGCATTTTGCTTATATATTTCGTTATCCTTTGCTATATAATGCATATATAGATACATACAAGGTTTTATAATAGTTACTATGCAGGTTTTATCATATTCCCAGCTTAGTTAAACCATGCAAAAGCTACACATAATCTGTATGGCACCGCAACTAGCGCTACTACTACATGACAGTGTTTTTAAACTTTGGCCTAATACCGTAGTTCCCTTACCGAAGGTATATAGGTGTTAGTCAACCCGGCATATTTCCTTAAAGGAGAACTAAGGGCTAACTTTGAACTTTATTATTGGTTGGTTTTATTATGGTGCGGATTGGTGTTCATTGGGATTTGTTAAACAGGTCGAGCAGTTTGATGCACAGCTAGAGACTACTACATTGTAGGGAGAAACTAGTCTCCAATTGGATAATGCGTATAGTCAGGCTCTACCGCACCCTGATGTACGTGAGAAGGCTTGGCTCCGGGCTCCTTATTTGCTTTACAATGTAATACTTCATATTTGAAGATGATTGAGTGTAAAAGCAAAATCAACAGTTAGGTAGAAGTGGAATTCCCTATAATTGATCCCTCTCCCCCTTCCCTGTACCAGTCTCACTCATCCGACATATAATCAAAAAAAGATGTTCTTCTCATACGCGTTAACTCCCTTATGCTTCGAATCTGCGGCGTGGCGTACATTCGAGCGGAGTGGCATGATCTTAGTTTTTGACTATCAATTAGGATGTGATTCGGATGTCTGCGCAATTCACGTAGATCTGGGCAGTCTGGAAACTGTTCCAACGGAACGACAGCAGCGTGTGGTTGGACACGTATTCGGGAATCTTGATCCGCTTCGTCACAGTGTACCCGCCGGCAATCGTAGTTGCGCATGATCCAAACTCAGACCCATCCACGCCTATGGTCCGTTAGCAAATAAGGATGAGAATTATGATGGAGATCTACGTCCAGGCCACTCTCATGGCAAAGGGATAATATCCCAAAGAGACTGACAGAGAAAGCTTGATGATGATTCACGACCGGAACTTACCCTGGCAGCCACGGTTGGAGTCGCTCTGGAACGCGTTACAAGCAAACCAGTCATTCCGCCAACAGGCTTGGCCTTCGTTGCAGTCGGGGCTGTAGCCACAAACCTGGCCCTCGACATCATTGCAGTCAAGTAGGCCCTTCTCAAAGCAGTCCTCGGCGGCTTGCTTTTCTTCGTCGGTAGGCAGATACTCGGGGTCTAGGAACTTGTCGACAAGCTCCTGGTTCTGGCAGATACGGTAGGCGAACATGCCACCATGGTCTCCATTGTGGTCGACGCACCATTGGACTTCAACCACCTGGCCCGCAGTATATGCCACCACGGGTTCGTGGCCCCAGGACGCCCCGGGCTGGTTGTAGTCCACACTAACGCGCGCATTATAGCCACATGGCCCATTGCGACCCACAGCCGCAGCATCCAGATCAGGCCAAGGGGAGACAGGTTCCTGAATGGTGCATTCAGGGCAAGTATCAGTGCCGGCCTGTTTATCAGCGTCAGATCGCAGGACACTCAGAACCCGGGTAGGTGATTACCTCGAAGCCAAGGCGAACGCGGCTCTTTGGGACAGTCAAATATCCGTGGCCGCTGGCCACGTCAGCAAGAGCAAGGATACCGAAAGTAGCGATGGAAGCCATAATCCCTTGAAGAAAAACCAAAGCTGATCTGGAAAGAGAGTGAAGGGGTGTAGCGGGCGAGAATTAAATTTTAGGGACTTGAGGCGAGGTCGGTACCATATATAGGTGTAGTCACCGTCACCCGGGCGTCACGCTTCCGCATCTTCCTCAGACAAGTGAATAGCATCGGGCATATTGCGGCCACTTTATGCACGCCCAAGACCTCTGTGTTTCGGAATGCAATTGAGTCCAACACCCAAGCATGATTTATGCCGTTGATCATCTGCCCACGATGAGACGATAATCGGTACCGAGACCCCTAGTCGGAGATGCGGAAATTTCAAGGAGCTTTCGCCGTCCTCTGGACACGCAGCGTTGGCAACAATGTTAGCGCCGGTCGTTCGTCGGCAGATATGCCTCCTTGCGGGGAGAACGTGATGTCTGGAAACGGCAATACCCCATGGGGCGACCCCTGGTGGTCTGTGTGGGGAATGCATAACAACGTAGCATATAGCCCTTTTTAAGGCGAAGACCCGACATAAAGACCAGCCTATAGCCGCTTGCATGCACGACATGCGCCCTACGCTGGCGAATAGTCGGAGTTGAGGCGGAGTTTCCTGCTACCATGTATGCTTGGTTAAGACCCGAGATCTAGACTCCGCTAGTTGCCCTAAAGGCCGCCACCGAAGAACGGCCGCTCATGCGGCAAGAGCGAGGCAGCGTGCTTGTGGCTTGCAACTCGCTTTATAGGTATTACGACTGGCCAAGAGCTCGAGTTACCGAGTCTTCTCACGCTCCTATTCTGTTAATGCTTTCGAGCCTGCGTGTTAATTGGCTTGAATGCATCTCACCCTTAACTATTTAAATACTATACAGATTATGGTTCGTTAGTTCCAGGTCCACCAATCATGGGATCATGATCATAGCTCCTATCCGTTATGGAAGTGAACACTGGGCCTGTAAAACATGAAGTAAACGTCTAATACTCCGACAAAAGGCGAAACCGTATTTTGACTTTGAAAAGGGCCGAACAACCGGCACAAAGCTACTGATTGGGGCGGTTAAGGTGGTCTGCGAAGATTAAACGAACAGGTATCCCAATGGGAATAAAAGTTCAGTATAAATTGCCTTTTGGAGTGCAGCAATATTTCAAATGTCATATGGACAGGTGGAGTACGGGGAGACCATTAACGACGTGGCCACAAGCCCGACATGACCGAGCCCCCTTTGCTATGAATGGCTTCAAAATCACTTTCATTGGCCACTTCCGTAAAGCACCCTCCTCTCGTGTGCCACGGCTATTACTATTGACTTGCGAGCTCCTGATGGACGGTTAGTACGACACCTCTATTAGACAGAAGTAATATGGGGTTATGGGCTATACTTGTAGCTCCTCTCAGATTTATTTTCACCTTATTCTGTGTCTGATCCTACTGTAATGCCAAGTGTCAACGGCCCTGATATTTCTATTAAGTTCATTGACTTACTTCTTGGCTTATTGCTGCCATTCCATCAGCCTTTTGAATCCTTCTTCAGTTATGGTATCATTATTATCAATGTGCATAGGATCGACTGCTCGAAATATTGGTGAACAATCGTTGCTTCAATTAAGTGACCAGCCCTGGGGCATTGTGGACTATACAATTTATTTACAGGATCGATGTGTTGTCTAGTTCCCTTATGCTTGCCGCGATTCTAGCCCCTATTCTAATACTTCGATTCTTTGAGAAGGTTTCTGGTAGTTTCAATTTTAAGCAAGGAAGATTGTTACTAAAAGCTATCTTAAAATAGGCTGTTTGACCAATCTATACACCCGCTTCCGATACATTCATAGATGGCCTTGTCTTCAGTCGAATTACGCGGAGAGGTTCTCATATGCTTTATGTCCTAGCGAAGCTGGGGGCATGTTGGCCACAATAGGTCAGGTGAAATACTCGACGGCGTCTAGTGATGGCGTTTGTTGTTTATTCTCGGTATATATCCAATAGGTGTAGTTTAAAGAAGCATGCGTTAACCGTTCTTTTATTTATGCTGCTTTAGGCTTCCGGCCATTCGAAGACAAAGCGTAATGACGCAAATGCGTGGCTAAATACATGCACCGTGTCTAGCGCTAGGAAAGGGCAGATATTGCATTAAGCTGATTGGAAATGGAGACGGAAAATGGTGAGCGCCTTTATATGTAGAATCTGACCATATTAACGGGATGCCCTGCATAAAATTATTCTTAAATACTGATAACCCCCCCGCCGCCCATTTTACTCCTGCCTCGAATCAATATCGTGCGCACAAGATTATTATGGCTGAATTCCAACTGATATACCGCTATTGCCATGGAACCTCCCCGGGGGGGGACAGCTTCAGGGATCATCCGGGACAACGTTATTCAGTTCCGGAGCCCTAGAGTCCTATATCAGTGGATCTCAGCACCACAGGTGGGATCAGCGTTTTTCAGCTTCTAGCCATCAATATAGCTTCTCAAGAACTGTGCATCTGCTGCCTAGTAAGTGTGACAGCTATCTTACTCTTACTAAGATCAATGTCGGAACGGGTGTGATACAAACCGTAAACCGTGCCCTAACTCTTCCCAGGCTATTAAAGGGTTCTTTATTCTTTATGACATGATATTGTAAAATTCATCCCGCGCTCCCGTGAGCTATCCGGCTGCCCACGGGCAGCGATCTTGGAATCCAATTGCATTTCGGAACGGATGCAACAACACTGACGGGCCGTCCTTGTGCATTTATCATATACCACATACGGGAACATCAAACCAAGGGGCCAAACAGGGTTCTTGAACCGGCCATCCATAACCCTACTGTATGGGCTGCAGTTAATGGGCTTAAAGCCCAGTATAAGGGCGAATACCATCAGTTTAAAGAGGGCCTCAACAGTATTCTTAACAAGTAGTAAGACTGCTGAAGATATAGCTGCTACCCGATCCAAGTAGCGAGAGTCTAGGAAGTTGGACAGAAGGTCAGGCTACCATGCAATACAGAAGGAGAGTATCCTGGAAGGTGTAGTATGTAGAACGTATAGGGTACGCTCAATCAGGATGTTGTGGAATAGGGGTATCTGTGTTAATCATCAAGCTCCACAGCACCCCGGGAAAACTTTGTTCCGGCGCGTTCACAGTATATAGAGAGCTTCCTAGCTACAGCTCCCTAGAGCTTAATTCTAGTCAGACAATTATCACTTCTCATAATATATGCAACCTTTTCTCGCGATTAGCCTAACTGTGACACAAGAATCAGGGAATTCTCAAGGTGCCTCACAAAGTGTAGAATACGCAATATTGAAATAATGGACTTCATACAACAGCTTGGGGTAGGGTTTGCAATGGGTACCCAAATGGGTACCCATCACTACCTACGGATGATATTTTCAATCATAAATAAATAATAAACATCTGTAAACAATACAGAATTACTTGTATAATAAATCTTTCTAGGAAACCCTAAGTATTAAGCTTTAATGACGTGTGAATTTATGTCGTGGGTAGTGATAGGTACCCATTTGGGTACTCATTGCAAACCCTAGCTTGAGGAAAGCTGGGCAATATATATTAGTGAATAACCGGATAAATAAACAAATTTTTGGCTTATCAATTCATTATTTCCATCATTAATTAAGGGATTTATAATATTTAATAATAGAAATGTATGGAAAGGTATACAAGAATTTCCCTATTCTTGGCTCCTCGAATAGGGGTAGTCCCACTTTTCCGAAGCAAAACTCCGGATTCCTAGAAATAGAGTACAGAATCGCATATCCTTCAAACGACAGAGCGAACCGCCCAGCGATCTGTAGTAATGATATGTCAAGCTTGATACCAGGACACGAGCGAACTAAAAAAACAAAGGCCAACACCAACTCACTACTGTCTAAATGCTTGACAAACGAATTGATGAAGGTTGCTTTGCTTTCAGATACCTTGTAGATGGAAATGGTGCGCCTAGTAATCGTTTATTTCCCATGTTTTGGGCGATGGGAGAGAGCAGATATCGGTAAAACAATCCACTCACTTTTCGGTATAGACCAATAAGGTGCGATTAGAGGCATGCATTTACTACCGGAGATGATGGTTTGCCAATCTAGTCAGCTTAGTAACGACATGAACTGCATCTGGGGGTGCTACCGGTGTCCGCTTTTAAGCGAGCCCCTGCATGAGGCTGAGGCACTCACTAGGCAGGTGGTTGACAATATTATTTTCACACTATAACATTATATATCGTTACTTCCCTAGAAAAAGATGCCGTAACGACGTATTCCGAATGAGTATAAAGCAGAAAAATAATCTTTGGGTATCAGAGAATATGACAACACTTCAACTCGATTTTCACTTGCCTTTGTGATAGGTGATTGTTATTTGAACTTAGAGCATGTTAGAAGCATGACGATTTTTCTGTCAACCACCTTGCTAGGGTTTCGAGGCTTGAAAGTCAGCTCGGAACGGATGAAGCCATAGTATTCATACCAAGCCCCCGGGGCCCCCCTGACGTTATCATAACTTTATGGTAAGTACTAAATGCACTGCAACAGCTGACAAATATACGATGCCACTATCATGAGTCATAACTGGTTTTCGTCAGTCATAGCTGGTTTCCCTTGGTAGGGCGAGGGAATACCCACCCATGCTGAAGTGGGGCGGGGTGTTACACCCATGGTCAGGCTCGGCTGATCAGAAAGCCCGAGCTTCGCATGTATATTAAGAAGTTCTTTTTCGCTATGGGTTCAACCCCGAGGTATTATTAACCACTATTATTTAGCATGTTTTCTGCCACTTTAGTTATCGAGGTTTAATATCAGCAATATAATTAGATTAAGTTTTCCATTTTTCGACAATTTTATTCCGTACCGTAACATAAAATGGTTATCCGTATTGATCAAAACCAATTTTTTTTACCCCAATGTGACGGCTAGGTGGTTTAACCAATTATTAAACCTTAAGTCGACGGGTTTATGTTGGCAGGAGTATCGTAGAAATCTGAGCAATAAATACAATAACGTATTACGTTTCGTAATGCCAAAGGTACTTTAAGTAACGATGTTATATTGTAAGCTAAAGTTATTTAAATTATGGAATTAATAAACGTATATATCCTTTTTCTTTTTAGCTTAATTATTCGTAATTATGCCGTTGGTAATAATTACGATCATTTAGGATTACCTTTGATTATTGATAATTACTGGCTTGGCAGTAATTACCGCTACGTGACCCGGGAGGTGGCCCGTATGCTTCTGCCTAACCGTTTTTTGAGACCGGAGCTTGTCGGGTCGTAATACGATTTCCCCCTTTCCCAAATTTTGCCTTTAAGATTTTTTTTTCCTTTTTTTCGTTTAATAAATATCTTTTTTTTGCTTTTAATTATATTGTTTCGTATTTTTAAAATTCGTCGTATTTTCCGTTTTTTTACCGTTTATCGTATTAACCTTATAAAAGCTTTTAACGAATTTAATTACGAAATTATGTTTTGCTTTTATTATTTTTTGAAAAATATAAAGTATAAAATAATGGAAAACATTTTAAGGTATAAAGAATATATTAATTGGGGTCGATCCTATAATAATATTAATATATTTATTTTTTCCTTATAAAATATTTGTCGTAAGTATTAACGTTTGGAACGTAAAAAAGCGTTTGCCGAAAAACGATTATTAAAGCTTTAGCGGTTTTACTTTAAGCTTTAACGTAAATATTAGGAAAAAATAAATGAAGTTTTTTTTTGTTTTATTCGTTTGCATAAATAAAAAACGTTAATTCGTTCGAAAAGTATTACCATGATATAACGTAGGCTTTAATTATTAGATAAGCTAAAGGAATAAAAATATCGGGAATAAAAGCAGTTGGAAGTTGCCGTTACGGTTACTACGTTAACGTAAGCCGTAATTAATTGGCCCGATATTCCGGTTATTAACTGGTTAACTGTTAATTGGGACGCGTCCGTTGTTGCTGGTAAAAGTTCTTTAATAGGTGCTAGGTGCCAATGAGATTTTTGGCGGGTTCCTAAATATTTTTAAAGTTTAGGTACTTTTTTTATTTAATTAGGTACTAAGTAAGTCCTTTTTGTTTTTATATGTCGAGGATTTTTTCCATTTCGTATACCTGTTTGTTTTTTATTTCCATATCGTTTTATGCCGTATGCATTTTGATGGTATTTGCTGTTAATTTAAATAAAGAAATATAAAAAATTAAATAGAATTTAACTTTTGGTGGAAGTTTTAATTAATAGTTATTTTTTGAGATTTTTTTGGCGATTTTATATGGACCGATATATTTGAAATCGAGTTTTTTGCTGGGTTTTTTTGTTTAAATATTTTTTGTGATAAAGAAAACCATTTTTCTTTTTCGAAGGTTAATTTTTTAAACTTTTTTTGGTTATAGTATTTGTTTATTTGATTCCGTACGAATTCCAGTTTTGTTTTTATTTTTTGATGTAGCTGTTGTAGTTATTCTGACGTAAGGATTGTTTTAATATTAATTGGACCGTCGTTACGTACTTTTTTGTAAACTTTTGGAATAAAATTAAAGTTTGCGTTTATAAGTGTTATCTTGATATTTTCGTAATAACTGGTATTATAAGTTAGTTATGTAATTAGTAATTTTTTAACCTAATTATTTTGTTTATAATTAATATAATATTGTAAGTAAGTTTTTAAGATTTGATTTATTCGTTTTGTTTATTTATTTATTTAAAGTTTAAACGCGTTAAATAATTTGTAATTTAGGCCGATTTATGTTATAAAGCCTTACCAAAATTTAAATGCAAATATTAATTCTTTATTTAATATAATATCCATTAGTAATTCGTATATATTAAAAATATGTTTAAAGAAAATATATGTTAGTTGTTCGGCGTTTTTGTTTTCGTAATATGGTAAAAAATAAGAAAATTTCGTGAATCGATTGACGATTACGAAGATATTATCGTAATATATTCCCGTAATTGAATTTTCTGATATAGGAAATTTAGTGATAAAGTCAAATATGACTAAATATTATGGTCGTTTTGCGACTGGTAATGGCTGTAATTTTCCGTATGGCTTATGTCGTCGAGCCTTTGTTCTGGCGCAAATATCGTATTGCCGTATAACTTTTTGTATTATTAATTTTATTTTAGGAAAGATATATATACGTTAAAATCGTTTTAGGGTTTTATGGATCTCTGGATATCTATGTAACTGATATTCGTATATTTCCCGTATTAGATCTTTTTGATGTTTTTCTGGAATTTGTATTTTGTCCGATTTTTGGTTTTTTGGGAGATTATCGTTATACTGTTAAATTTTCTGATACGTATTATAAGGTATTGCTCGAATTATCGCAATTTGCCGTAAGCGTAAATGTTTTTCTGTAATGGTATTAAAAATTATATGGCTGATTTTGACTAATTTTTTTTGAAGTCTGGTCGCTTGCTTAAAGTATTTGCTTTATCGTTTTTTGATTTTTTTTTGTAAATAATAACGAAGTCGAAGTTCGCCAATTTTTCTGTATATTTTAATTATTATCCTATAAGTTCTTTAGTTGTGGTAAATCGGGTAAGATTTTGATAATTCATATAAACTTTAACTTGGTATAAGTTTTTTTTTTAGGAAATACCTAAATTTTCGAAATGCTATAATAATGGCCATGAATTTTTTATTTGGAATGCCGTAATTAAATTCGGTTCTTTTTAACTTATATGAAAAGAATGCAATAAGGTGCAATTTGTTTTAATTATTTCGTTATGTAAGATAATGGACAGCTGTGAGCTGGGTGAGGTGATCTCCGACCAGTCGTAAAGCAGATTCCAAGAAGTAAGTGTATTAGGTTATTTCCATCTGGCGTTTTTTACTAGCTGCTAGATGGTGGATTTATATTAATAAGTGGGTCGGTGGCTGATCGGTAGTTGGTCGATTATTAGCTTTATTTTTATAGGGGCTATATTTTTATAATTATTCCCCCTTTTTAAGCTGTTAATCCTTAATAATATTATTACTAATTTGATATAATGCGTTTTATAGATTTAATTGCGTATATTTGCCGATAATTTACCGTTATATTATGTTATAAGTGGTTGCCGTAATAATTAATATATATTATATTACGTAATTAATTATGTTCCGCCTAGTTCCTTATTATAATCCGTTTTTAATTTTATTTTATTTACCTTTTTTTTTCTTTTCGCGTTTATATTTCTATTCCTTTTACGTACGCGTTCCGTTCTGTTTTCCCTTTTTCTTTATTTTTATTTCGTTTTTTCCGTTTATTTTATATATTATCTCCGTTCGTTATATTTTTTTCTTATAAGGAGTTCCAAAAAAATAATACTTTAATATTAAGAAAAACTGGGATTTCCTTTAGCGTTATCACTTTAATGCCGATAGTAAAATAAATATTAGTCGTATTACGAACGGCAATAAGCCGTATTATATTTACGTAACATAATATTATTTCGATTACCGTACGGTTTACGTTTAAATTCCGGACGCCTTAAATTACGTTATAACTAATTATTATTATAAAATTTTTCGCATAATAAATAATTATTTTTAATATTATTAATATCGTTATTTAATTTCCGTTTAAATTTTAATCGTCCGTAAAAATACCGTTTAAATAATTTTTTAATTCGGCATTAATAATTAGGAATTAATCGACGAATTCGAAAAGGTTCGTATTACGGGTATTTAATACGAAAGTTTCGACATAAATACGGTCGGTTATTAATTTAATATTTTTTATAAAATTAAGCTCGCTTTTAATACGGTTATTATTAAGGAATATCGTTTTTTTAATATAATTAAAATTGATTTCCGATTATCCATTATAATTACGGAAGTCCAGTTTTAACGTTATTTTATAAGTTTGCAAATTTAGGTTTTTTTTTATAAATATTACGGTCCTTTTTTTATTATTTTATAATTAATTTCCGATTAGGCACAATTTTAAAGTACCTTTATAAGTAAGGCGATTTTCGAAAACCGTTATGCCGTTACGCTTTTTATTTATAAGCATTTTCCGCTCGTTTTTTAATACCTTAACAAAACTTTAATACTTATTAAAAACTATGATTAAAAAACGGTTTTACTTGGTAAAGTTATTATCAAACCCAAATACATTAAGCGTTTTAAGGACGGCGCTTTATTTCCAATTAATAACAAATTATATTCTGGTTATTTGGGTTTTGCTTTCGTAAAAAATAAAATATTTTTAAGTTTTTTCCGGATTTTACGTTTAATAAGTTTAATAAATATATCCGTTTTCTGCCGTCGTATATTTTCCAATTATTTTCCGATATTTTTATGTTAATTTCCTTAATACGTTTATTAAAAGTTAATTAACGCAAAACTTAATAATTAAACGCGAAATTTTGTTTTCGAAATAAAGGTTTAATTTTTTTTTCGTCGTTTGTAAATTTCCGGTCGATATACGATAAAGTCATTATTCGTTAAAGGCTTAAAAGCAATTATGTAATTAAGTAATATTTTAGTATTAATATCTTAATTTTACTTAAAATTATTTTTTGTAATTTTTATAATTATTAAGTAATTAATTTCTGATCGGGCTGTTATTATTTTGCGGTTTTTAAGTTGTTTTATTTCCTATATACGTATTTAATTTTTTTTTTCGTAACGTTATAATATTTTAAGCGCGTATTTAAAATATTTTCGAAATTTTTACGTATTATATTTGGCGGGCTAGCTTTTTTATTTAATAAGGTATTTGTGTTATTTCCGGTTATTTCGATAACGGATAATATCCTTTATTATTTATTTTTTTTATTTTTCTGTTAGGTCCGATAACGTTATCTAAATATCGCCCGGTTCTCGGTTATATTACGGTTTTAATAAAAATATTAGAAATATATTATGTATTCGTTAGTATTTAAAAGGAAAAATTATTTTATATACTTAGAAGCTTATTTATTTCTTAATCGTAACTTAAATATAAGTAAATACGAACTTTTTATTTTTAAATTTAAAGTTTTTAATCGATAAATTTATTTATTGACTTAATTAGAATTTTATAGGCGTATAACGTTAATTATAATAATTTTTTTAGGTTGCCGTTATTTTTTCCTAATATTTATATATTATTTAACAAATATCCGCCATTTTTTAAGGCGTTTTTTAATTTTTTATATTTATTTTTTGAACCTTTATAAAAGGTATTTTATTATCCTTAAATAATATTTATATAGGGTTTCGAACGGAAAATAGCTAGTAAACGTATTTTGCGTATTATTATGTACGAATTCCGCATTTAATAATAATTTTTTTTTAATTATTTTGATATTTATTAACGTAATTATAAAGGTAATATTTTAAAATTTAATAAATACGTTTTATTTGCTTATTAGTTTACGGATAATAAATAATCGATATTTGCCATTTTATTTTTGCTTTTTATAAAATTCCGCTTAAAATTAATTTGTTAGTAATTTATTTTTATTGCTAATAATTCCGGTTAACGTATTAAATTTATATTTAATTTCGTTTTAAAATAATCGGACCAATTTGGTTACAATTAAAGTTTTAATTATAAAAATAAATAATTTTAATTTTATAAAGCGGTCGACGATCACCAGGATTATGTCGTATTTTAACTCGTTTAAACCTAGGCTTTTAGGAAATCCCGTAATAAAATTTAACGAAATTTTTTAAAAAGGTTACTTAAATAACGGTAAAGGTTATAATTATTTATATAATTTATGGCGTAATTTAATTATGCCTTAATAATTTAGATATTATTTAATATATTTTCGGATATTATTTGTTATATTTTCCTAATAAAACTTTTTTGTTATTAATTTTAACGTACGGATATATCCTATATATTTTGTTTTTAAATTATCATAATATTAGTTAATTAATTATTTTCGTAAAATGCCTTATAATTAGATTACGAATTTATTCCGATAATATAAAACCTTATTTAAATCCAAGAAATATTTTCCCTTTATTCCAGCTTAACGTTTAATTATTCGTATTAATTTTATAATATTTAAGTTGTTAATTTGCAACTTTCGGATTTAATCGTAAAATTATCGGGAAGTTTTCAGCTAAAATACCGTTTCGTTTTTAAATAACTTTTTTATTAAAGGACGTAAAACGTATTAATTATAAATAATAACTTTAATATTAATTTCGTTTTCTCCAAATTTTTCGAAATTTAATCGTAATACGATTATAATTTATGGTTATTATTATTTAATTATTAATCGTATTATTATTATAATTCGTATTTATATTATTATTCGCAAACGATAAATTCGGCAAATATATGGTTTCTTGCTTTTTTTTCGAAAGCTTTTTGCAATTATATAACAAAGGTTCTCCGCTTTTTTTACGCGGATAATAATTATTTAAATTTCTATTACTTAAAATCTAGTTAGGAATTTTATAGCGAGCGAATTTTGCGTTATTTTTATAAGGCCTTTTGCCCTTTTATAATGCTTTAAATCGTATTATATATCTGTAATTATTTTCCGTACGTTTTTCGGCATATTATTCGTAAATCCGAATTTTTTAAATAATATAAAGATTACGTTTTTATATATGATTTCCCTTAATATATAATCCGGGCGTTTAAATAACTTATTTACCGAGTTAACGGCGCCCGGTTAATATTAAATCTCAAAATCAAATTACGCAAAACGGTAAACCTATTAGGTTAACCTCCCTTTAAGATTATGCGCCGGCGCCTTTACTATATTTTTTTAACGCCATATAATCAATAAATATTAAAAAAATTTTCCGTACCCTTAAGGTATTACCGTTCATATTTTAAGCTTTTTATAATTGCCAATAATTTTTATTACCTTATAACTTATCGTTTTTCGGTTAAATTTAATTTTCGCAACTAGTATATAATTAGGCGCCCATATTTTTTATATTTCTTTAAAAATATCCTTAATATAATTTTTACCGAGACGTTTATTTTAATCTCAATATTTTTGGCGTTATCTTAATATCGGAAAATAATTACTAATTAAAAAATATTTTTTAAATTTCGGAACGTTTTTTTAATTTTTTCGGGTTATTTAAATTTTATTATTTTACTTTTGCCTTACGTTTTTTTAAAAATTTAATAATAGGTTCGGTAATACGCAAATAATAAACGATAAATTTTTAATAAGAATTCGCAAATCTTAAAAATACTTAAATATCATAAACTAACTTTAGCTTTAATTACGTTTCGATGGTATTAACCTGTCGGCGGTCTATTTCCAAACCGTCAATATTAATTATAAATTTTGAAAACTTTAATTTTTTTAAAAAATTCGTATTTGGACGTTTTAATAAATAATTAATATTATAACAATTATTTATAAATTAACTGGAAATATTTCGCATATTTCTTTTTGTTATCCAAATAAATAATTATATTATTTAAATATTTTACGTATATATAGTTAATAAATCCAGTTAATACCTTATATATATAAGCTTAAAACGTAATTAACGCGTTAATAAAATTAAATAATATAACTATAAATTCGAATTACCGGTATTACGTTCGGAAAGTAAATTTTTATTAATCGCTTTTTTTAATTTTAATACGGTAATAAATATTTTTAAAATTAATTTTCGAAAATACCTTAATTAATCTTAAGCAATTTATTACTTTTAAAATTAAAAATAAAAAATATCGGTTTTTTATTATTACCCGATTTAACCCTTTATAATTGACGTATAATCGGAAACTGCCTTTTTTTTAGGCATAAATAATATTAATATCTTTATGTCCGTTTTCGAATAACGTATCCGGCTTATTTTTAGGTTTTTTCGAATATATTTTTCGAATATCCTTTTTTAGGTTTCTGAAATAAGGTAAATTAGGCCGAATAAAAACGTTTTCCTTGGGATTAAATTTATTATATATTTTGCTTTTAATAATTAAGGTATTTTTTTTGGCTATTTTTTCGGAATACATTCGCCGAAAATTCTTTAAGTATATAAAAAGGTCGGTTATTTCTTATTTTTGTTATTTCCTAAATTCGGGGATATTTAATTTTCAATTAAGCTTATTAAATTAATAATATAAATTTGCTTACCGGAAAATATTAAATTTGCAATTTCTTATTTATCGACCTTTTATAATAATTTATATATTTATTAATATATAATTATATTTAATACAATTCTTAATTTATTTATTCCGGGTTTAAATAATAAGAAATTAAGCGTTTTCCGATTACAGCGTATTATAAAATAAATTTATTTAAATTTTTATTCGTTTTTATTATTATTTGTTATATTAACAAAAATTTCGTAAACCTTATAATACTTGATATACGCGCCGTTAACGCCGATAAAACCTGGAATATTTACGAAAATTAATTAAAAATTAAATTTTTTCGTTAACTTTTTATTTATAATATTTACTTATATTCCGGTATTTATATTTATTTATACCGTTATATCCTTTATATTTATTTTAATAAATGCCTTTTTTTAAAGGGCGGTTTTATTCCGATCGTCCTATAATTATTAACCGAAATAAATTAAATATATACGTTTATTCCGGCTTTTTTTTTAGATTTACGTTTAAGGACTAATTTAATTTATCGTTATATATTATAACGTTTTATACGGCCTTCGGAAATCGGTTTTCGTATAGCCGGGATAATAAGGTTTTCGTATCCTTTTTTAATTTATAATTTATATTTTTATAACTTAGTTTTTTATAATTATAATACTTAAATAAGTTCTTATAAAAATTAAAGGTATTAAATTATACAAACTTATTTCGATTAAAATTAAATCGGCAATTATCTACCTTTCGAATATAAAAACGCCCGTAATTCCTATTACTTTTATATAACATTTTTAATTTGCTTTAAGGATTTTTTTTCCCGAAAATATTAAAATAAAATCGTTTATTTTTATTAATATCTTTAACGAAAAATAATTAATTTTTTTTCATTTTTTTTTAAATATTTTAATAACGCTTTATTTAATTTACCATATTATTAATTTATTCCAATTTAACGTTTTTTCGTAACAAAATATTTCGTAACCTTAATATTAATTTACAAAAATAATTAAAAATAAAATATTTATTATTTCGATTATTTTCCGGGTTAAAGGTATCCGTAAATTTTATTTTATAAATTAAAAACCTTAATTTAACGTAAAAGTCCAACGGCGATTAATTAAATTATTATCGCAATTCTATAAAATATTCCCTATATTCCTTATCGAAAAAATTAAAATTTACGTAATTTTTCCTAATAAAAATCCATAAATGTTTTATTTTTAATTTTTTTTTATAATTAAAATAATTAAGCATAACGCGGTATAATTATTACGCGTTCGTAATAAAAACGTTTATATAGCCCATAACCTATTAAATATAAATAAAAGCATTTCGCCTTAGCTTTTCGACGTAAATTTCCGTAACAGCTTTTATCCAATTTTTTTAATTAACGTATATTCGGAAAGTTTCAAATAATTATAATACAGTATTCGTTTATCACCTTTAGGCTTTTGCGATAATATCGCAATTAACTTATAAAACTTTACTTTTTCAATTTATACCATTACTTATTATTCGGCCAATTATCAAAATAATTCCGAATATTATTCGTTTTGTTAACGAATAATCTCCAAAATCTGGTTATTATTAAAGGGTTTAACCCTTTTTTATTCTGAATTCCGGGACATATTTATTATATTACGCCCGTTTTCTAACTGTTTAATTAACGGTTATTAAAATATATCCTTATTATATATATAAAAGGATTTAAAATCCCGGGGACCATAATCCTCTGCCCGTTAAAGCTCCGTTATAGGCTTTTTCGCTTATTCCCGTACCGTGATCGATCGTTCGTCGATTAGGTTCCGATCGGCGGTCTTTTCGACTAGTAACCTAGGTTCGTTTTGCAATCGGCGAACTCTGCTTCTAGTAATTATCGCGTCACCTTCTATAATAAATGGAAAAATTGTAAAATAATGGACAGCTGTAAGCTAAATAAGGTGATCTCCGACTAATCGTAAAGCAGATTCCAAAAAGTAAGTATATTAAGTTACTTCTATTTGGCGTTTCCCACTACCTGCCAGATGGTGGATTTATACTAATAAATAGGTCGGTGGCTGATCGGTGGCTGGTCGGCTACCAGCCTCATCCTTATAGGGGCTGTATTCTCACACGTTATTTGATTATTGCGCTTAATGCATAATTCGAAATATCGGTTTTTAGCTTAACAGAACGGTTTGGATCGTATATGATTAATATTAGTTCGTTGGTAATCGTATTCTTAATATCCTGAAATACCCTTTCCGTATCTGGCGTTTATTTGAATTTTCTTTTTCGTAAGATTTGTTAAGGGTATAGTTATTTTGCTAAAGTTTCGAATAAATTTCCTGTATTAGTTAGCAAATTTAAGAAATATCTGAATTTCCTTAACCATCGTTAGCGTTTATTATTTTGTAATTATAGCGATTTTCTTGGGGTCCATTTTAATATGTTTTAGGGTAATGATATATTCCAGATATTCCATTTTTTATATATGGAATTAACTTTTTTTTGCGTTAATAAGTAATTTCGCGTTCTGTAAAGTTTGAAGAACCTTATGAACGTATCTTGTATATATTTTTTCTGTTTCCGAGAAAATAAAAATATCGTCGAGATAGTATACGACGAAAATATCGAGGTATTTTTGTAGTATGTAGTTAATTATTCGTTGGAAAGTTACTGGTACATTCGTAAGTCCTATTAATGTAGCTAAATACTTAAACAGTCCGTATTTTGTTTTAAAAGCTATTTTCTATTTATATTTTTTTGATTTTAATAAGGTTTTATCCATTTTTAAAATCGAATGCTATAAATTATTTAGTTCCGTAAAATCGGTTTTTTATTTCCGTAATTAAAGGTAATAATATTCGATTTTTGATAATAACGTCGTTCAGTTGTCGGTAATTAATCATAAGTTATAATTTTTTATTTTTTTTAAGTACGAAAAATATCGGGTATTTTATTAGTAATTTCGGAGGTTGAATTTATCCTTTTTGTAGCTGATTTTCCAGGTATTTTTTGAAAGTACGTAACTCGTTTTTATTAAGGTTATAAATGGGGTAAAACTTTGTCGAAAATCTTTCCTTAAGGATTATCTTATAATCTTATTCGCTATATCCTGGTAATTTCGTATCGAGTTTCTTTTTAAAAAGCTGTTCGTATTTATGGTATTATAATAATATATTAATTAGATTTTCTGATTTTTTGGGCTATTGTTCTTGTTATTCCAAATCGTTATTTAATTGCTTTAATTTCGCTTTAATAGTAATAACGATACATCGTATTTTTTTTTGATGCCCGTTTTCTTTTTATATTTTATTCCTTTAAATAATAAGGTATTTATTGTATTTTTATGCTTACATTCGTCGTTATTATCGATCGAATATTAAGATTTTATTTTTTTTATTTGTTAATAAGGTATAAGGCGAATTTTACCTAGTTAGTTTCGTTATTAATTAAAACTCCGTATTAACGTATTTATGGTAATCCTAAGATTATATCGTAATTTCCGAATGGAACGATATCGAAATTAATTATTTAATATTATCTTTAAATAAAAATTTTAAGGTAATTAATTTTGCGTATAATTTTTTCGTTATTATAGGCGAATTTTTAACTTTCGGCATTCGTTATTATATAAGGTTTTAATTTATATCTTTATAGTAATTTAAGTTTATTAACCATATCCGATATAATATAATTTCTGCTTAAAGCTCCGCAGTTTACTATTACGGTGTATTAATACGTTTTGATTTGTATATTTAAAGTAATAAGGTTATTAACGTTTTTTATTATCGTATTTAAAGCCTTTTTTAAGAATTCCCTTTAATTTCTTTAGGTTTTGTCATTTTGCGGCTTTTTTATAAATAACCTTTTTTTAACTTTTATTCGAATTTATTAAGCCTTATTTATATCTTTATATATAACGCGTTAAGTTACTGTATTTATCGTTATTATCGGCATATTATTCTTTCGAGCCGTATTAATTATTCTTGATTTTTTTGTAATTTCTTTCCTTATCGAATAAACTGTTTTCTTATGTTTATAATTATATCCTATTATACGTCGTTTTGGTTATCGTTCTAAAGATCTTTTATAAACTGATATATTTTTTCTTAATAGCTTTTTTTGGGGATTTGTAATAAATATTAATTAAAAATAAAAATCCGTAATAATTTTCTGATAATACTTTTTTATCGTACGGTAAATTAACTCTTTTTTCGTTTAATAATTATATTATTTATAATAATAAAAGGAGTTTTTTTGCGGATATTGCTTTTTTTAGGGTTAGCTTTTTATTTCGGCCAATTGCTGGATATTTTCTGAGATTATGGTTCGGAATTATTAATATTATTATTTATTATTTTTATTATGCCCGGTACGGTTTGGAAAATCGAATCCTTTATAGTATATACGGGTAATTTATATATAGATATATTATTTCCATTTTTCGTAATTGGGATATTTTTGTTATCGACAATATATAGCATATATTCTGCCGTATCGATTAAGGGTTCCGAGATAAACTTTTTCTATTTAATTTTGGTATTTGTATAATTATCCTTATAATGTTTTTTGTTATATTCGTAATATTTATTAAGCCAGCTTTTTAATTTTTCGCATTTTTCGTCGAATTTTTTATCGTAATAATCCTTATTAAACCTTTTGCTTAAAATTTAATACGTACTTGGCTTAGATTATATTAATAATTTTGTTATCGTTTTTTAATTATTCCTGGATTATTTTTCCGGTATAGGGATTTAACTATCTTATTGTAATTTTTTGGGTTTCTTGTATTTGTAGGCCTTATGTTCCGTTTTGCTATAATTAAAATATTTGATTTAACTTTAATCTTATTTGTAAGTAACGCCGAGTTCCATAGGTTCTGGCGCCGTTTCGTAAGAAGTAAAAAATATATTTTATTTTTTCCCTTAATTAAATTTATTATATTTTAAACGTAAAGCATATTATTTTTTTCTTATTATTTCTTAAATTATCGGTTATTAATCTTAATTATTTTTATAATATACCAGTTTAAAGTAATTAATTATTTAATTTAAATAATTTTATTTTTTTATATCGTTTTTTAATTTTTTATAAAATATGTTTATAAAAATATCAGTTTCGTTATTTTCTTATCCGGCCTTAACCGCAAAATTTTTAAAAGTTACGGCATATTTAAATACGGATTTTTTTATTTAAATTATACGAATTATTAGGCCGCAAATCGTTTTTTATCTAGATTGCCGAAATTATTACGTATTTTATTTTCGATATTAATATAAATTAAAAAAATCTTATTAATAAATTTTTTCTTCTTTATTTTTTTTATTTTTAAAAAATTTCTTATAATTGGTTGAAATTAATTAGTTATATTTTTTATTAAGTATATTTTTATTATTAAGATTATATCCGCTAGGTTATTAAGGTTTAAAAAGTAAAAGTAAATTTATACCTAAGTTAAAAATTTTAAGGGTTACCTTTTTTATCGTAAAGTTCTGGTTTTTTAAGCTTTATACGGGCGAAAGAAAATTAGGTAAGTGGCGTAGCCCTAAGTTGTCGAACTTTTTTTTTTTTAGTTTTCGAATTTAAGCCTAAAGCTGTTAAATAAGGGTTTCCTAAATATTGATTAATATTTTAACAATATTAAATATTATTTAAAGTTTAACGGTATTAATAAATAAATATTTGTAACGTATAACAGCTAAATAATTTATTTAATTATTAAACCTTAAATTAACAAATTTATATTAGCAGGAATATCGTAAAAATCTGAATAATAAATATAGTAACGTATTACGTTTCGTAATACTAAAAATATCTTAAATAACGATATTATATTATAAACTAAAGTTATTTAAATTATGGAATTAATAAACGTAAAAATTTTTCTCCTTTTTGGCTTAATTATTTATGATTACGCCGTTAGTAGTAATCACGATTATTTGGGATCACCTTTGATCATTAATGATCATTAGCTTGACAGTGATCACCGTTACGTAACCCGGGAGGTGGCCCGTGTGCTCCTGCCTGACCGTTTTTTGAGACCGGAACTTGTCGGGTCGTAACACCCAGCTTATTTGGTTACCAAAAAGAGGAAACTGGCTTTAGTTAATTGCTGAAGCAATTTTCGATATTTCTGATTAATATTTGGAAAAAGATATTGTTTTAATTAAAATCGCGGATAATCATAATTACGGTTATGGAGATATAAAAACGTATATTGCGTTTTACAAAATGATAATATTACGAACGATCGATAATAATAAAATAATTTCAAAATATTATTAATTAAAGAGGGATATTTTGGGATTAAGCGTTTACGGAACCTTATCTGGAGCCAGATTTTTAACAGGCCGATTGCGGAGGATCATATGTTTAAAAATGTACAGGTTTGAGGATATAGATTAATTACCCATGTTTTAAACCGACGGCATGATTTAAAATATAACGTATTTTTTGGAAATTTTTATTTAATAAGATAAAATTCGGATATTTGGAAATAAGAAGATAAATATAAAATTAATTAAGATTAAGAATTAATTAATTATAATTAATTAGGATTAATTATTAAAAATCGATTTATTAGGATTTAGAATAGAAAATATGTTATTAATAATATATTTACGCAAATTTTGAATTAATTCACGTTAAAGTAATGCCGTTATGGTTAATAATATAGATTAGATTATTAACGTAGATAAAAAAGGAATAAGGCTGTAAAGTTTATGATTTCGTTTACGAAAAAAAGGATTGGAAAAGAGATTAATATTTTTTAATATAATTGGAAAAATAAAACCGACTTATTAAATAATATATTTTGGAATATTTTCGCCTTAATAAATTAGTATTTCGTATGGGCCTTATTTAGAGATATCCTTTAAGATTTGTTAATGTTAATTAGCAGAATTATTTTAGCAGTAAAATTGATAGTAAAGGTATTAATCGTAAAGTTAGAAACGACTTAGTCCGATATTTACCGCTAACAATATACTAATTAAAAAGAACGGGTTTATTTAGGTAAAAAAAAAAGGACGATATTTTTATTACGATTGCGAAAAGTTTAAAAAATATGGACAAAAGTATTAAGCGCTTTTAATTTCTTTATATTTACGTATGCAAATAATAACTTTGAATTAATATATAATATTAACCCCGAGTTAATTTTTTTTTAATTAATAGATTTTGTTAGAATTTAGCCGATTTGTTCAAAATCCGTTAAAATTATTAAAGATTGTAATATAATAAGGGTTATTATTTGTTCCGGAGTTTTTCATTATCTAAAAAAATTAAAATTTAATGTCAAATATTATTAATTGTTATTGATTATTTGAACTTAAATACGAAAATACAGTTAATAACGAATTACCTTTAAGTAATCCTAATAATTTCTTAAAGCCGGCTATAGAAATGTTATGACCTAACGGTCTTGGCTTCTGGAAACGGTCGGGATCCTGAAGAACCAGATCCCGACCTAGCCAAGAAGTCACGTGACTGGCTTAAAGGGCTTAAGGGCCCTGATTGGTCAAAAGGGCTTAAACCGGATAAGCACCAAAGGGGGCTCAAAAGGGCTCAAGGGGACTTAATTAAGGAAATGTCGTTAAGCTATGATAAGTACCTTAAGCCAGAACGAAAATATATACGCTCCTTATTTCCATAATTTACATAATTTCAGCTTATAACATTTATTAATATAATATCGTTATTTAAGGCATTTTTGAATTATGAGATGTAATATATTACTATATTTATTACTTAGATTCCCACGATATTTCTATTAATATAATTCCGTTAACTTAAAATTTAATAATTGGTTAAATGATTTAGCCGTTATACGTTATAAATTTTTGTTTAATAATACGGTTAAACTTTAAATAATATTTAATATTGTTAAAATATTAATTAACGTTTAGGAAATCTTTATTTAATAGCTTTAGGCTCGAATTCGGAAATTGGAAAAAAAAGTTCGACAACTTAGGGTTACGCCATTTACCTAAATTTTTTTTGTTCGTATAAAGCCAAAAAAACCAGAATCTTACGATAAAAAAGGTAACTTTTAAATCTTTTTAACTTAGGTACAAATTTATTTTCATTTTCTAAACCTTAACGATTTAGCAAATATAGTTTTAATAATAAAAATATGCTTAAAAAATACGGTTAATTAATTTAAACTTATTATAACAAATTTTCTAAAAATAAAAAAATTAAAAAAAGAAAATTTTATTAATAAAATTTTCTTATTTTATATTAATTTTGAAAATAAAATACGTAATAATTTCGGTAATCCGGACAAAAAACGATTTATAATCCAGTAATTTTTATAATTCCGATCAAAAAAATTTATATTTAAATAAGCCGTAACTTTTAAAAGTTTTACGGTTAAAATAACGTAAAAAAACAATAAGGTCAATATTTTTATCGATATATTTTATACAAAATTAAAAAATAATATAAAAAATAAAATTATTGAAATTAAACGATTAATTACTTTAAATTATTATATTATAAAAGTAATTGAAATTAATAATCGATAATTTAAAAAATAATAAAGAAAAAAATAATATGTCTTACGTTTAGAATATAATAAGTTTAACCAGGGGAAAAAACAAAACGTACCCTTTATTTCTTACGGAATAACGCCAGAACTTATGGAACTCGGCGTTACCTACAGATAAAATTAAAGCCAGGTTAAATATTTTAATTATAACAAAATAGAACATAAGGCCTATAAATATAGGAAACCCAAGAAATTATAATAAGATAACTAAATATTTATACTGGAAAAATAATTTAAAAATAATTAAAGAAATAATAACAAAATTATTAACATAATTTAAACTAAATATATATTAAGCTTACGACAAAAGGTCCAATAAGGACCATTACGATAAAAAATTCGATAAAAAATGCGAAAAAACAGAAAGTTAATTTAATAAATATTGCGAATATAACAAAAGACATTATAAGAATAATTACGCAAATACCAGAACTAAACAAAAAAAGTTTATTCCGGAACCTTTACTCGATATGGCAAAATATACGTTATATATTATCGACGACGAGAATATCCCGATTACGAAAAATGGAAGTAATATATTTACGAACGAATTATCCGTATATATTATAAGGAATTCGATTTTCCAAATTATACCGGAAATAATAAGGACGATAAGTAATAATATTAATATTTTCGAACCATAACCCTAAAAGATATTTAATAATTAGCCGAAACAAAAATTTGGCCCGAAAAAAAGTAATGCACGTAAAAAGAACCTTTTTTGTTATTATGGATAATATAATTATTAAACGGAAAAAAATTAATCCAGCGTACGGTGGAAAAATATTATTAAAAAGTTATTACGAATTTTTATTTTTAATTAATATTTATTATAAATCTTTAAAAAAAAGGCTATAAAGGAAAAAATACGTTAATTTATAAAACTTTATTAAAACGACAGCTAGGATAACGTATAATGGGATATAATTGCAAATATAAGAAAATAATTTATTTAATAAAGAAAGAAATTATAAAAAAAATAAGAATAATTAATATAACTTAAAGAAACAGTATGCCGGCAATAACGACAAATATAATAACTTAATACGTTAAACGAAAAAATATAAATAAAGCTTAATAAATTCGAATAAAAAATTAAAAAAAAGGTTATTTATAAAAAAGCCGTAAAATGACGAAACCTAGAGAAATTAAAAGAAATTCCCAAAAAAAAGTTCTAAACGCGATAATAAAAAACGTTAATAACTTTATTATTTTGGATATATAAATCGGAACGTATTAAGATACCGTAATAGTGGATTACGGAGCTTTGGGCAGGAATTATATTGCACCAAATATAGTTAATAAGTTTAGATTGCTATAAAAATATAAGTTAAAATTTTATATAACGATAAATACCGAAAGTTAGGAATTCGTTTACGATAACGGAAAAATTATATACGAAATTAATTATTTCGAAAATTTTATTAAAAGATGATATTAAATAATTAATTTCGATATCGTTTTATTTGGGAATTACGATATGATTTCAAGATTATTATAAATACGCTAATACGGAATTTTGATTAATTGAAAAATTAGCCAAATAAAATTTGCTTTATTTTTTATTAACAAACGAAAAAAAAATTAAAATATTAATATTTAATTAATAATAGCGACGAATATAGGCATAAAAATACGACAAATACCTTATTACCTAAAGAAACAAAACATAAAAAAAAGAACGGGTATTAAAGAAAAATACGACGTATCGTTATTATTATTAAAGCAAAATTAAAGCAATTAAATAATAATTTAGAATAACAAGAATAATAACTTGAAAAGTTAGAAAATTTAATTAATATATTATTATAATACCATAAATATGCGTAATTTTTCAAAAAAGAGCTAGATACGAAATTACCAGAATATAGCGAATAAGATTACGAAATAATTTTCAAAAAAGGACTTTCGATAAAGTTTTACCTTATTTACAATTTTAACAAAAACAAATTATATATTTTTAAAAAATACCTGGAAAATCGGTTATAAAAAGGATAAATTCGATTTTTGAAGTTATTAATAAAATACCTTATGTTTTTCGTACTTAAAAAGAACGGAAAATTACGACTTATAATTAATTATTGATAATTAAACGATATTATTATTAAAGATCGAACATTATTATTCCTAATTACGGAAATAAAAAACCGACTTTACGAAACCAAATGGTTTATAGCATTCGATTTTCGAAATGGGTATAACTTTATTAAAATTAAAAAAAAATACAAATAAAAAACGGCCTTTAAAACGAAATATAGATTATTTAAGTATTTGGTTATATTAATAGAATTTACGAACGTATTAGCAACTTTTTAACGAATAATTAATTATGTATTATGAAAATACTTCGATATTTTCGTTATTTGCTATTTCGACGATATTCTTATTTTCTTAAAGGTAAAAAAAGCATACGTAGGATATGTTTATAAAGTTTTTCAAATTTTACAAAACGTAAGGTTATTTGTTAACGCAAAAAAAATTAATTTTATATATAAGAAATAAAATATCTGGGATATATTATTATTTTAGGACATATTAAGATAGACCCCAAAAAAATCGCTGCAGTTATAAAATGGCAAACGCTAATAATAATTAAGGAAATATAAGTATTTTTCCGATTCGCCAATTATTATAGAAAATTTATTCGAAATTTTAATAAAATAATTATACACTTAATAAATTTTACGAAAAAAAAAGGAATTTAAATAAACGCCAGATACGGAAAGGGCATTTTAGAAAATTAAGAATACGATTACCAGCGAGCTAATACTAATTATATACGATATAAATTATCCCGTTAAGTTAAAAACCGATATTTCGGATTACGTATTAAACGTAATAATCGGATAGCGAAATAATTAAGGTAAATTATATCTTATTGCATTTTTTTCGTACAAATTAAGAAAAGCCGAATTTAATTACGGTATTGGAAATAAAGAAGTTATGGCCATTATTATGGCATTTCGAGAGTTTAGGCACTTTTTAAAGGGAAATTTGTACCAGGTCAAGGTTTATACGGATTATTAAAACCTTATCCGATTTACTATAACCAGGGAGCTTATAAGATAATAATTAAGATATACGAAAAAATTAGCGAACTTTAACTTTGTTATTATCTATAAAAAAAGATTAGAAAATGGCAGAATAAATGGTTTAAACAGGCGACCAAATTTTGAAAAAAATGAGTTAAAATTAGCCATATAATTTTTGATATTATTATAAAAAGATATTTACGCCCATAACAAATTGCGACAATTCGGGCAGTACCTTACGATATATACTAGAAAATTTAATAACATAATAACAATTTTTTAGAAAATCAAAAAACGGACAAAATGCAAATTTCAAAGGAATACCGGAAAGATTTAATACGAAAAATATACGAATATTAATTACATAAATATCTAGGGATTTACAAGATCCTAGAACGACTTTAACGTATGTATTTTTTTTTCCTAAAATGAAATTAACGATATAAAAAATTATATAACAATGTAATATTCGCGCTAGAATAAAAGCTCGACGATACAAGCCATACGGAAAATTACAGTTATTACTAGTCGTAAAACGATTATGGTATTTAATTACATTTGATTTTATTATTAAATTTTTTATGTTAAAAATTCCAGTTATAAGAATATATTATAATAACATTTTCGTAATTATCGATCGATTTACGAAACTTTTCTATTTTTTACCATATTATAAGGACATAAACGCCGAATAATTAACATATATTTTTTAAGCATATTTTCAGCATATACGGATTATTTATAGAAATTATATTAAATAAAGGATTGATATTCGTATTTAAGTTTTGGCAAGGCCTTATAACATAAATCGGCTTAAATTACAAATTATTTAGCGCATTTAAATCATAAATAAATAAATAAACAAAATAAATAAATCATATTTTAAAACTTATTTTCGATATTATATTAATTACGAATAAAATAATTAAATTAAGAAATTACTAACTGCATAATTAAGTTATAATATTAGCTATTACGAAAATATTAAAATAATATTTGTAAACGTAAACTTTAGTTTTATTCCGGAAATTTATAAAAAAATACGCAATAACGGTCCAATTAATATTAAAATAATCCTTACGTTAAAATAATTACGATAATTATATTAAGAAATAAAGATAAAATTTGAATTCGTACGAAATTAAATAAATAAATATTATAATTAAAAAAAGTTAAAAGGATTAACTTTTAAAACGGGGGAAATGATTTTTTTTACCATAAAAACATTTCAATAAAATAACTTGGCAAAAAACTTAATTTCAAATATATCGGTTTATACAAAATCGCCAAAAAAATCTCAAAAAATAATTATTAATTAAATTTTATACCAAAAGTTAAATGTTATTTAATTTTTTATGTTTTTTTATTTAAGTTAATAACAGATATAATCAAAGTGCATACGGTATAAAACGATATGGAAATGGAAAATAAATAAGTATATAAAATAGAGAAAATCCTCGATATGCGAAAACAAAATAAATTTACCTAATACTTAATCAAATAGAAAAAATACTTAAACTCCGAAAATACCTGGGAACTTGTCAAAAACCTTATTGGCGCCCAACGCCTATTAAAAAACTTTCACCAGTAACAACG
Source organism: Monosporascus cannonballus (assembly GCA_004154925.1). Taxonomy (NCBI): domain Eukaryota; kingdom Fungi; phylum Ascomycota; class Sordariomycetes; order Xylariales; genus Monosporascus; species Monosporascus cannonballus. Next base: position 213,549 of record QJNS01000034.1, on the reverse strand, counting down.
AGCACGTCTCAGTTAACAGCTAACTAGTTAATAGCCGGGATGTCGGGCCAGTTGGCCGCGGCCTGCGTTAATATGGTAACCGCGACGGCGGCCTCTAACTGTTCTTGCTCTTTTTCCAAACGTTCGAATTTTTCCATCGCTTCCGTATTTTGAATACCGCGGCGAAATATTTCAATTCCCCGCTAACGAAAAAGTTTCTTTTATTTTCGTAAATAATTTAAACGATTAAATAACTTGTTAAAATGTTATTAAGTTTTTAAAAGTTCCTTTTCGGTAATACGTTCCTTTAATTTCAAACGATTTTCCTTAGCAATTAATTTACGGTATTCAAATTCGGAAGGACCAAAAAGATTATAAGGACTTCCGTAAACGGTGCAGAAGGCATATTTTCTTAAATTGCGATGGGCCTTGCAAATTTTATTCTTAGATTTGCAACGTGAACAAAAAATGTTCGAAAATATAATAAAACCAAGGCGGTTAATCCGTTCTAAAAGAACAAAGGCGTTAGTACGTTTGCAAAACCTGGATTTTTCAATGCGACCCAACATGATAAATATGAAAAAAAAAAGGTTATTTATTAAAAATTAACAGATAAATAATTTAATCTTTAGAGATAAAAATTCTGAAAAGGGGGAGATCGTATTATAACTTAACGGTCTTGGCTTTTGGAAACGGTCGAGATCCTAAAAAACCAAACCCCGACCTAGCCAAGAAGTTACGTAATTGGCTTAAAGGGCTTAAGGGCCCTAATTAATTAAAAAGGCTTAAGCCGGATAAGTACTAAAAAGGGCTTAAAGGGGCTTAAAGGGACTTAATTAGGGAAGTGTCGTTAAGCCATAATAAGTACCTTAAGCCAGAACGAAAATATATACGTTTCTTATTTCCATAATTTAAATAGTTTTAGCTTACAACATTTATTAATACAATATCGTTATCTAAAACACCCTTGGAATTACGAAACGTAACATATTATTGTATTTATTGCTTAGATTTCCACGATACTCCTGCCAACATAAACCCGTCGACTTAAGGTTTAATAATTGATTAAACCGCCTAGTCGTCATAAGAAATAATTAAAAGGCGGGTACCGGAAATACCGGAAATTATTATCAAAATATTTAAAGGACGATAAGTTTAATTTATTCAGATTTTGCTATAGATTTTTATTAGGTTTATAGTATTTATTTTTAAAAATATACCTTTAAAATCTCTTAATTAATATAGATACGGATTTCCAGTAAACATTATAGATAAGTTTGCTTTTTTTATGGTATTGCAGGATGTATCCATTTTCTCAGATTTTCGTTTTTCTGGTATTGCGGTTACCGATTAGCTTAAAGGAATCGGCAGATTATATCGGAAGTACAAACTTACAGAGACGGAAATGATTAATAAATTGCCTTATTAAATAAATAGCTTTTTTATGAAAAATCGAGTTAAAGTTGTTCTTAAGGACGTTGTTATTTGGGATAAAGCGGTTAAAAATATTTTAAAAACTTTTAAGCTGTAAAATCTAAAGCAAATATAGATTGTTAAGAATTGATTAAAAATATTAACAAAGTAGGTTTAACGCAATATATCTAATTAGGTTTAAAAGTATTATTTAGAATATATTATTAAGGTTTGCGATATTGTTAAAAAAGCTAAGTTTAAAGGTAAAATTACGAATAAGAACAAATATACCGAGAGTTTATTAAAAGGACTTATAGCTATTTATTTTGAAGAAATTTTTAATAATTTATTTATAAAGTTAAAGAATTTATATGTAACGCCTTATAATATTTCTGCGATATTAATTAAAGATTGAGTTTTTAACAAGGCTAGGTTCATTAAATATAAAGAATAAAAGTAATTATTAAATGCGGTTCGTTTTAACTTTAGCCAGATAAAAGAGGTACGATAATAAAATCTTAGGCTTATTCGATAAAGTAATTTTGGACTTAAGTCTTTTTTATCGGCAAAACGTAATTAGATGTCGGAAATTATTAATATTTTGCAAAAATTAAAAATTATTTAAATACGATAAATTCAGAATTTTGACGCCTTTAAGGAAAAAATGAAAAATCGTAAAGTTATCCGGTTATCGTAATATTACGCACCTTTAGGATAAAAACCGCCTTAAGTATAATATAATGGTGCCGACTTATCGATTAATGTAGTAAGTTTTTAGCCGGACGATTTTAATAGAATGGGATTTTATCGTAAATAAGGTAGTTACCGAGGTAATTACTGAGGCCGTGGAAGATAATTTGGTAATTTTAAAAGAAAAATTTGTTAATTTTGCAGTAAGTAAGGATACGTAATATATACGTATAGGCTGTTTTCGAATATAAAAAAAGCGGTTTAATTTCGCTTAATAATAATTAATATATGGTCTTTTTCGGGTTTAAAGCTAATCGGTTTAATTTAGATATGATATAATTCCTAACGATATTCCAGAATTAGGTGATCGATAAAAAAATTCTTATTTAAAAAAAGATTTCAAAATAGATATATAATTCGCTTAACTTTCCTAATTATTTTAAAAATAAGATAAAATATTATGATTATTAACAAAAAATCTTTGAAGGATTAGGAAGATCTAGACCTAGTATTAACTAGGATTTTACCCGTTTTAATACCCCGGATATATTTTATTTTACGACAATATTAAAACTTGATTAACCGGAGCTCGTTATTAATTAAAACCGTATTATTAAAATTAATATATTTTGTTTTGTTATAAAGAACGGTAAATTATTTTATAAAGAAGTACTTTTAGTTAATTGACTTTGGAACGACCTTATTAAAAATAAAGGTATTCGGCACCTTAAAGAAATCTGTGCGTTAAGGATTGATATAAATAATTAGCCCCTTATATTTACCAGTATTATATTAACTAAACGACCTGGTAAGGGAAAAAAATATTGGCGAATCCATTAAAAATTAAGGTCGATAATAATAAACTTATATAAAATAAACCTTTATCTTTAAATGCCGAAATGGAAATATAAATGAATTATATCTTTAGTTATGGTAAATTAATTAATAAATAGTTTATAAAATATTAAGAAGCCAAGATTTACGAAAATACGAAAAAAAAGTTCGAAATTATTTAATCGAAATTAATTAAGATTTTCCCGGATTTTAATAAGGCTTTTAAGAATTTTATGGCCGCAAAAACCTTAAAAGCATTAAATCGCAAAAATAAGGAAACGATTAAGATAATAAAGGCAGAAATGCGCGATTTTGTACCTATTAAACCGTGATAAATGCCCAAAATCCTATTTATGCATATTGGATATAAGCCGGAAGGACAAAACGAGGCTAATATTTTATCCGTATAATAATATAATCCGATTAAATATAATACTTTGTTATTTTGATTTATTGTTAAAATTAGTTTTAGAAAAAAAAACCTAATTAATAGTATTATCGATACCGGAGCCGAATTAAATGTTATAATTTTATCGTACGTTAAGAAATATGGATTTTTTATGGGATTTAATTTTTAAAAAAGGATTAAGTTTAAATGCGTAATTAAAGTTCCGATTTAGTTAGTTAATTAATTACTTATTATTCCTTTTTTTGTTATCGACGATAACCGCGTAATATAGTTATTGATATTAGGACTTAATTTTATAACGAAATCGAAAATAATATTAAATATGGATTTAAAAATGATAAAAAAAGTTTTGGAATTTGGTCCGACGAAAATTATTATTTCCTTAATACCGGCAGGACGAATTAGCCGCAGTATTTATGCGGATAATTAATTTGAAAAAGTACAGCCGGTAAATTTATAAGTTATTTTATTAGCGTAAATAGGCTTAATAGCGAAAAGACAGATAAATCCGTTATAGGCCTTTATATATTTTCGATTAAAAAACGTTTTTTGATCAGAATTATAAAACAATTTAAAAGGTTATAGAAAATAAGTTAAATTTTGGGAATAAGATTTTAGGATAATTTAGTGACGAAAAATTGGCATATGCGTTATATGGAATTCTATGGGAAAAAATGTGCAATAATATTAAGGAGAAAAAGAAAAAAATGGTTTAGATTAATATTATATATAAGCCTAAATGGAAGAAAATAGTTTTTATCGATAATGTACTATCGGATAAATTGATATTACCTGGGGACCTAGATTAGAAAATTAAGGAGTTCGAAAAAGTTGTGCAAATAATTAAAAAGTAAGAAAATATCTTAGATAAATTTGGTATATTATTAATAGTATTATTTCCTAGGTTTATTTAGATACTTTGCGGGATTCGATTAACCCAAAAAAGAATTAAGGTTTTATTTAATTAAATCGGCGACAGGTTCACCTATATGGAAAAAGCCTTTTTTTAAGGAGATGTTATTCCGGAAAGAAATTGCCTTAGAATAAGATTAATAAAAATATGGTTGAATTAAAAAGATTATCGTACTTCTTTACGAAATCAGAATTATTTCCTATAAAGTATGGTAAATTAAAGGTATTATGGTACCAGTTAGCATAAGAGATAAGCTAATTAACATATTGCAAATATATATCGAAAAAGGATTGTTTAAATAATCGTATATTGCGTACCGGAATATTTGGTTTTTTATAAAAAAAAGATAACGATTTGTAATTAATTAATTTTGTAATAAAGTTAAATGTTGTTATTTTACGGAATGTATTTATGTCGGAAAACAGTGATAAATATTCCGCAGATTTGGCCATATATTTTTTGGTTTTTTTTATAAATTGTTTTTCTGAGTATAATTAAGTTACTTTAGTTCCTGCTAACAGAAATATAAGAATGTTTGTAATATTATTAGGATTATCCCAATATATTATTATATTTATAAAGTTTATTAATTTTGTGGCTTATTTTTATTATATAATCGAGAAAATCCTTTATGATTTAATACTCGAAATTACGCGATTATTTATAAATAACGTTAGTATTAAGGGATTAAGGATGCGATACGATAATATTAAGATTTTTTCCGGCATTCGACGGTTCGTCTTTAAACATATTATTAATATAATAAAACCTTTTTTAATTGTGGACTTGCCGGAATTACGATTAATATGTAAAAGTCCTAATAGTATTGCGAATTTGCGGTTATAGTCGAATTTTTTGGCGGTGCGAATGGTCGTCGACCTGATATAGCTAAAGTGGTAAAAATTCTGGAAATTCGTTTTTATAAAAACGTATTAAAAATTAAAGCTTTTTTAAGAATTACCGTTTATTATCGGATATTTATTATGTATTATATTATTAAAGTAAAATTTTTTACTTATTTATTTTATAAAAATAATTTTTTTATTTGGGGCCCTAATTAGGAACATATTATAAAAACGTTTAAAAAGAAATTTATAACGGTTTTAACTCTAATTATTATTAATTATAGCCCCGGAATAGGAGAAATTATTATAAGGACGGATTCGTACGAGCGAAATTTCGGAGGAATGTTGGGCCAGGTAATCAATAACGTAAAGCATCCGGCACGCTATAAAAGTGGTATTTGAAAAAAAGCCGAACTAAGTTACGATATTATTAAGTTAAAATATTAAGTTATTTTCAAAATCTTAAGGCGATTCCGGAATTATATTTATGGAATTCGGTTTATGTTGAAAATTAACGTTAAAATCTTAATTACATAGATTAATAACTTTATAAACTTATTGCTTAATATTTTATTAATTCGTTGGATTATGTGAATTAAGTTTTTCGATTTTGAAATTAAATATGTTCGTAGCAAAAAGAATACGGCCGCTAATATATTATCGAAAAAACTAGCCGGGCCTTTTAACGAGCTAAATAATTAATAGAAAAAAAAGTCGATAACTTTATTAATATTTAACTAAACGTTATTCGGTTAAATTTTATAACCGGAATAACCCAAGTAAAAAAGGAAAAATTTTTAATTAGGATTTGGTTTCAACGGTTGTAAGAATACGTAAGATTTCTGACGATATTAAAACTTCTTAATGGATTATCGGAGGTAATGATAAAAAAGCAAACAATTTTCAAAATCGAAACCTTAAAATATTTTGTCCAAAATGGTATTTTGTAGCGTAAAACGGAAAAACAATATGGTAGTTGTAAAGGTGTTAATAGCGAATAAGAACTTTTAATAATAATTAGATAATATTACGAGAAGTACGGTTATAAAAGACGGGATGCGACTTATTGACGTATAACTATTTTATATTATTAGCGTAAATATATGGGCATGTACGGAAAGTAATTTTTGTTTGCATTTTATATCAAAAAGCTGCCGATTAACGTTTTAAGAAAAACTATGGCTTTTTAAATCTTTTGGATATTGCAGTTATTTAGGTTATTAACGTTTAATTTATGCCAAATAATAAGGGGTATAAGGCGATTATCGAAACCCGATACGAATTATCCGGATATCTCGAAATTAAAGCCTTGCGTACGGTTATTTTTACGATAATTAGAAAATTCCTAGAGAAGTATATTTTTTACCGATACGGAATTCCGGTTAAAATTAAAATCGATAAAGGTTCTAAAAATAAGGAAGAAATTATCGAAACTAGCGAAATATTTAGGATTAAGCGAAAGGTTAAAGCTGTATACGTTATTTGATAATAAGGACTTATCGAAAAAGGGCATATCTTAATTATTAAAGGATTAATGAAAATAACGGACGGTACGGGTAAAAAATATGTTAAATTCTTGCCCAAAATAGTATTTGCGAATAATATCATTATAAAAAGTTACAGTTTTAACTTTTATAAGTTATTGTACGGCTAAAAAGCGCTTTTACCGGTCGAGATTATAATATTAATATAAAGGATTATAATATAAGATCTTAATATATTAAGAAAAGATTTAATTATATAACGAATTAAGTTATTAAAACATAAAATTAATAACGTTACTAAAGTAATTAAGGTAATTATTATATAATGCCGCAAGGTTTTTTAATTTACCAATTAAAATAATAAAAATAAGATAAAGATTCGGCCTTTAAAAATTAATAACTTGATATTGCTTTATGATATATTACGATATATTAATATATTTAAAGGAATCAAATTGAAATATCGATAAATAAGATCGTATTTAATTAATAATTTAACTGGTTAAGGTATTTACCGTTTAAAAGAAATTAATAAGATATTATTACGGAGAACTTTCCCTGTTAATAAATTAAAATAATTTATTAAGAATAAAAAAGGATAGTGAAAGCTAATCGATTTACGAAAAAATAATTAGACAAAATTATTACCTAACGAACCCAATCGGTTATACGAAATTACGAACGAAATATTAAGCGGTATAAATATTAAGCCACCGGAAAATTGATAACCTAGGATTACCGAATTTATTAAAATAAATATTAAAATTTAAATACCGAATAAAAAATTTGAAAGTTATGCAATTATAGATAATAATGGTATATACGAAATTAATTAATCGGACGGGAAAAGAAAATTATCGTAATTATTAGTAAAGCATTAGTATATAGAAATAGATGTTAATTTATGTTTTCATTAAGCCCTTAAAACTGTTAAGATGTTAAGATAACGATTTACCCGAATTTTTTATAATATTGCAAATTTTAATTATATAATAGAAATCGGTAAATCTTTTTTTAATTAAACGTTAAAAGGAACCGTTATCAAATTCGTAAAGATTTTTATAATTTAATTTATAAATATTTAATTTAATTTGCAGTTTTTTTATAAAACGCGTTTGGAAATCCTTAAATTAATTATCTTTAAATATATAATTATGTTTATCGATTAACCCGACATAATTATTATAAATATTTATTGCGAAGTTAAGAAAGGATATATATCCGAAAAATAAAAATATTTCGTAATTTTTAAGTAATTTAAAAACGTAATAACGTTATTCATAAAGTTCGTATGGCATTAAATTAAGTACTTTAAAAGCTTAAATAAAAAACTTATTTACGTATCGAAAGTCCTTAATAAAATGTATTATAAGTTGATCTAAAAAACCGGCGCGGGTAACCTTAATAAATACGGTTTTTATTCCGAGCTTGTTTTTGGAAAATAGCATTTTAGTAATTGGTAACTAGGCGTTAATAGCTTTCCAGAAATTGGCACCGGTAATTCGCTATTTTAGGAACCGACTAATAACGGGACCGGAAATAAACGAAATAGATATTATTCTAAGCATTTATTATTAATTAAAATAAAATAGATTATAATAGAAAAAATAACTTATTTCCAAATATTTGGAAATAATATAAGCAATAACCGCGTTATTATTTTAAATATCGATTATATATTAAAATGTAAAAAAAGAATATTAACGGAAATTTAATTTGCTAATATTAATAAATGGACTAAAAAATTAATTAATAATTTTTGAACCGGGAGAAATCAATAAATTTAAGGATAACGAAAATCTTTTAATATTAATATTAGATACTAGCGTTATTAATCGGTAATTCCCAGAGAACTGCTCGACGATACTTAAAATCGGAAAAGTTGCCGGATTCTTTTTGATAGATTATTATATTTTTTTATTAAGGATAATAAGGTGTAAGCAAAAATGAATTATCTATAACTAAAGCTATAAAAAGAAAGTAATTATTATTTTTAGTAATATTACGAAATCGATATTTAAAAAAAAGGATATAATTCGGGTATAGGAACTTAACGATACATAAGATTTTGGCTTTTACGAATATCGGAAAAGTTAATTAAAGGCTTATTGCTGCGTTAAAACTAAAAAGCTAAAAATTGGTTTACCTTATAGATAGAAGGTTTAACGAACATAAGATATTTTAAGGCTTTAAGGATATAACGATTATATGCCGAAAAACGATCGAGGTTTTGGAAATTTTAATTATATCGAATTTAACCGTTCCTAGTAGTATCGGAAATCTTATCCTTAATTGACGGATAGCTTATTTGCTTAGCTAGTCCCTTAGGATCTGTATTAATACGGAAATTTTAACGTTTGGAAAGTTTTGACAGTTTAGGAATACCTATAATAAACCGATTAAACGTGTTAAATAGAAGAGAGAATATATACAGATGCAGATATCGATATACGTAAATGGGAAATAAATATTATTAATAAAAAAATAGAGAATTTTGGAAATTGAAATTTAGAAAAGTATAAAAATAATAACGCCTGTAAGCAATTAATCAGAGACAATAATAACGTACGGTACTTTCTTTAACAATATCAAATAAAAATTTCTTAGAATTTTTTCGGCGTACTAGAATTTTTTTTAGAAAAATAATTAAGAATAATAAATATCGATTAATTGTTATTATTTTTTATTATAGTTATTAAATATTTTCTAATATCATATTAATTTCATAATTTATTAATTATATCCCATATTTATTTACCTATACTATAATTGTTTATTTATTATATACCTAGATCCCATTATATACGTTATAATACCGACGTCGCCGAAAAAGCAATTTAAAAAACCGGTTCGGATGAATTTTAAGTCAAATCCTAAGAAAATAAATTAATTTAGGTTTAGTAAATTAAATAAAGCTGCAAATATTAAGGTTTTGAGGACATTAAAATTTGAGAAAATGTTAAAAAAGCTATACGGCGATACTTTATCTTATATTCCTATATTCCGTCCTAATCGGAAAATTACCTTTAATCGATTAATACCTATTATCCCATATAATTAAAAAAGAAATCGCCCATAGGACTATTCTGGAATGCCACCAGATTTCGAAAATAATCCGGACCTATAGCATAATACCGTGGTTACATTATTTTGAAAAACTATTATATTTATTACCGACAAAAAATTCTTCCAATCTAAAAATTTTATAATATTAACATACGTATTTTTGCGCGGGGCCATAAAAAATAAGTTAGTATGCATTTTTAAAACCGGTCGTTTTATTATTTAAGGATGTTATATGCCACTAGATAAAAAGATAAAAGCTGCCATCTACAACTTAGATCTTGATTACGTTTGAATAATAACTTACGATATTATTCGTATTAATAAAACTAAGGGATATGGGCATTGGGTTGGCCTTTTGTATATCCGATCAAAACATATTTTTATAGTATTCGATAATATCTTTTTAAACGATTAAGTTAGGAAGATATTAAAATTTTACCGATAAGAAAAAAAGCAAGCTGGTTTTAATAATTTATTTGTACGTATTAACAAAGCTAGAACTTTTAAATAACATTTTGGCTGGATATATGATATTTAGGTAATTTATTTATTTTATGGTATTGTAAGAGAATTTCGTTTATAAGGAATAAAAAAGCCGATTTTAAACGAAAAACGATAATTAATCGAAAAAATGGAATAAAAGATTAAGGCGTACCTGGGTTTATATGATAGATATCAGGACGAGAACGTGCTTATAAATTTTGGCTTAGTAAACGGCCGTTATTTATTTTTAAAAATTTCCCGGATTTTCGTTTATTTTCCGACTAGGATATTGATATATTTCGTTAATTCCCAAACGGCCTTACGTTAACGCGCAAATTATATAGTGATATTAAAGCAGAATATATACTTTACCTATTGATTAATAATTAGCGTACCTGAGTTATGCTAGCAGGATTTTATAAGACCCCGTATCAATAGGTGGGAGATATATATCAGACTGCTGAGAAACGACCAGAACCCTATTTTGTCCTAGGATGGCCAGGTTGGAAGAAGTATAAGAAATCTATTAGCGATTAATAATTGGAAGACAAAATATAGAAGGATAAGAAGAAAGCTTTTTAACGCAAAAAGTTAATTAAAAAAAAGGACGGAGTCCTAAATTAAAAATATTAGAAAATATATTATGTCGAAAAAAAAGATTAATTTGTAAGGATATAAGTACAATATATTTATTATGGCGTTGGGTTATTTTTGCTTTTTACGATAAAACGGGAACGTTTTCTATTGTAAGAAAAAAGGCTTAAAGTAAGGCGGGGTGTTACACCTATAGTTAAGCTCGGCTAATCAGAAAGCCCGAATTTCGCATATATATTAAGAAGTTCTTTTTCGCCATAGATTCAACTCCGAAATATTATCAACCATTACCATTTAGCATATTTTCTGCCACTTTAGTTATCGAGGTTTAACACCAGTAATATAATTAGATTAAGTTTTCTATTTTTCGACAATCTCATTCCGTACCGTGATATAAAATGGTCATCCGCACTGATCAAGACCAATTCTCCCTACTCCAGTTCAATGCACTTTTACCCACGGACCCGTGGGGTCCCGTGGGTAGCGCGCAACTTCTATGGGTCACTCATAGGAATTTTAACCTACCTATCAGTACCCACGTTAACATACGACGACGATAACGATATTAACAATTACATCGGTATTTATATTAATATATATATTAACAAATATATTAATAATTAAAAAAAATTTTACCGCTAATGCTTTTTAAAATATTTTTTAATTTATAAAAATTCTCAAGGATGACTCGTAGATATTTTATAATTTAAAAAAATTCCCATGGGTGACCGGTGGGATTTTTTTAATTTTTATTTTTTATTTTTCTTTTTTTCTGCGTGGGTTCTCACGAGTCATCTATCAAAACGGTGGGTGACCCGTAAGTGACCCAAATTTAGCGTGGTGTCATGGCCCAACGGGCCACGGTCTCCAGAAACGGTCTGTCATAACCCAACCATAACTGCGCGGTGGGGCAGGTCACGTGATGGATCACCAACTCACTGGTGGTAAGCCAATAAACCGGATTACCAACTTATTGGTGGTAAGTTAATAAGCCGGATCACCAACTTACTGATAATAATCCATACGAACAAAAATAAGATATATACGTTTATTACTTCTATAATCTAAATAATATTAATTTATAATATTTATTAATATTATTTATTTATAATATAATATCGTGATTTAAAATACTTTTAATATTATAAAACGTAATACGTTATTATATTTATTATTTAAATTTTTACGATACTTTTATTAACATAAACCCGTACGACTAACGTTTAATAATTGGTTAAATTCCTTAGCCGTTATACGTTATAAGTTTTTATTCAGTAATATCGTTAAATTTTGAACAATATTTAATATTATTAAAATATCGACCAGCATTTAGGAAACCTTTTTTTAATAGTTTTAGGCTCGAATTCGGAAACTGGAAAAAGAATTCCGACAAATTAAGGCTACGTTACCTGCCTAAACCTTTTTCGCCCGCATAAAACCAAGGAAGCCAAAGCCTTATAATAAAAAGGATAACTCTTAAACTTTTTTAATTTAGGCATAAGTTTACCTTTATTTCCTAAACTTTAACGATCCGGCGGATCAGGTCCTAATAATAAAAATATGCCTAACGGAAAATGCGGTTAATTAATTTAAATCTATTATAAGAAATTTTTTAAAAATAAGAAAATCGAAAAAAAACTTTATTAATAAAATCTTTTTACTTTATACCAATTTCGAAAATAAAATATGCGATAATTTCGGCAATTCGGACGAAAAACGATTTACAACTTAATAACTTTTATAATTCCGATAAAAAAACCTGCGTTTAAATACGCCGTAACTTTTAAAAATTTTACGGCTCAAGCTAAATAGAAAAATAATAAAGCTAATACCATTATCGATATATTTTATAAAAAATTAAAAGATAATATAAAAATTAAAATTATTCAGATTAAATAACTAATTACCTTGGACCAGTATATCGCAAAAGTAATTAAAATTAATAACTAACAATTCGAAAAATAATAAAAAAAAAAGGATAATATGCCTTACGATCGAAATATAATAAATTCAACCAAGGGAAGAAATAAAACGCACCTTTTACTTCTTACGAAACGGCGCCAAAACTTATAAAACTCGGCGTTACCTACAAACAAAACTGGAACTAAATTAAATGCTTTAATTATAGCAAAATGAGATATAAGATTTACAAATACAAAAAACCCAAAAAGCTACGATAAGATAACTAAATATCTATACCGGAAAGATAATCTAAAAAAAATTAAGAAAACGATAGCAAAATTATTAACATAATCCAAGCCAAATACGCATTAGGCCTATGGCAAAAGGTCCAATAAAAACCATCACAATAAAAAGTTTAACGAAAAATACGAAAAGCCAAAAAACTAATTTAGCAAATATCGCAAGCACAACAAAAAATATTACAAAAATAATTACGTAAATACCAGGGTTAAACAAAAAAAATATGTCTCAGAACCCCTAATCGACATAGCAAAATATACTGAATTGGGGTTGGGAGAATTGGTCTTGATCAGTGCGGATAACCATTTTATGTCACGGTACGGAATGGGATTGTCGAAAAACGAAGAACTTAATCTGATTATATTGCTGGTGTTGAACCTCGATGACTGAAGTGGCAGAAAACATGCTGAGTGGTTGTGGTTGATGCCTGGGGGTTGAACCCATGGCGAAAAAGAATTTCTTAATATACATGCGAAACTCGGGCTTTCTGATCAGCCGAACCTGATCACGGGTGTAACACCCCGCCCCACTTCAATACGCCATACACTGTCGACGACAAAAATATCCCGATTACGAAAAATAAAAACAGCATATTTACGAACGAATTACCCGTATATATTATAAAGGATTCGACTTTCCAAATCGTACCGGAAACAACAAAAACGATAAACAATAATATCGACATTTTGGAACTATAACTCTAGAAAATATCCAATAACTAGTCGAAAGGAAAAGCTAATCTAAAAAAACAAATTCTACAGAAAAGCCCTTTTTATTATTATAAATAATATAATTACCAAACGGAAAAAAGGTTAATTTAACGGACGGTTAAAAAACACTATTAGAAATTTATTACGGATTTTTATTTTTAATTAACATTTATTACAAATTCCCCAAAAAAAGCTATTAAAAAATACGTTAATTTACAAAAAATCTCTAAAACGATAATTAAAACGACGCATAATAAGATGCAATCGCAAATATAAGAAAACAATTTATTTAATAAAAAAAACCTCCAAAAATTTTAAAAATAATTAATACAATTTAAAGGAACAGTACGCCGGCAATAACGACATATATAACAACTTAACGCGCTAAACGAAGAAACATAAACAAAATTCGACAAACTCAAACAAAAATTTAAAAAAATTACCTATAAAAAAGCTGCAAGATAACAAAACTCGGAAAAATCAAAGAGAATTTTCAAAAAAAGCTTTAAAGACGATAATAAAAAACGTTAACGACCTGATCACTTTAAATATACGAATCGGAACGCACTGGTATACCGTAATGGTAAACTATAAAGCTTTAGGCGGGAATTATATTATACCGGATATAATTAATAAATTTAAACTGTTATAGAGATATAAATTATCACGTTATATACCAACGATTGCCGAAAATCAGGAATTTACTTACGATAATTAAAGAATTATACGCGAAATTAATTATTTCGTGATTTTTATTCAAAAACGATATTAAATAATTAATTTCGATATCGTTTTATTCGGGAATTACGATATAATCTTAGGGTTATTATGGATATACTAGTACGAAATTTTAATTAACGGTAAAATTAGCCAAATAAAATTCGCTTTATATTTTATTAACAAATAAAAAAGAAAAAAATTAAAATTTTAACATTCGATTAATAATAACGACAAATACAGGCATAAAAATACGGTAAAAACCTTATTACCTAAAAGAATAAAATATAAAAAAACGGGTATTAAAGAAAAATACGACATGTCGTTATTACCATTAAAGCGAAATTAAAGTAATTAAATAACGATCTAAAAAATAAAAACAGAAACCTTAAAAATTAGAAAATTTAATTAATTTACTATTATAATACCATAAATATAAGCAGCTTTTTAAAAAGAAAGTCGAGACGAAATTATTAAAATATAACGAATAAAATCATAAAATAATTTTTACGAAAGGATCCTTAACGAAATTTTACCTTATTACAACCTTAACGGAAATAAATTACGTACTTTCAGAAAATACCTAGAAAATCGGTAACAAAAAAAGTAAATTCGATTTTCGAAAGTACTAACTGAATATATAATATTTTTCGTACTAAAAAAAATAGAAAATTGCGACTTAGAGTTAATTATCGACAATTAAATAATAGTACTGTCAAAAATCAATTATTATTACCCTTAATTACGGAAATAAAAAACCGATTTTACAAAGCTAAATAATTCATAATATTCGATTTCAAAAATAAATATAACCTTATTAAGATTAAAAAAATATAAATAAAAAATAACTTTGAAAACAAAATATAAATTTATTAAATATTTAGTTATATTAATAGAATTTACGAATATATTAGTAACCTTTTAACGAATAATAAATTAAATATTACGAAAATACCTTAATATTTTCGTCGTTTGCTATCTCGACGACATTCTTATTTTTTTCGAAACGGGAAAAACATATACAAAATACGTTTACAAAATTTTTCAAACTTTATAAGAGGTAAAGTTATTTATTAACGCAGAAAAAAAGTTAATTTTATAAACAAAAAATGAAATATTTGAAATACATTATTACTCTAGAATATAATAAAAATAAATCCCAAAAAATCGCTGTAATTACAAAATAATAAATGCTAACAATAATCAAAAAGGTATAAGTATTTTTTAGATTTGCTAACTATTATAAGAAATTTATTCAGAATTTTAGCAAAATAACTATACCCTTAATAAATCTTATAAAAAAACAAAAAAAATTTAAATAGACGCCAGATACAAAAAAGGCATTTTAGGATATTAAAAATATAATTATTAACAAATTAGTACTAATTATATACGATTTAAACCGCCCCGTTAAACTAAAAACTGATATTTCGGATTACGTATTAAATATAATAATCGAATAACGAAATAATTAAGGCAAATTATGTCTTATTATACTCTTTTCGTATAAGTTAAAAAAGCCGAACTTAATTACGGTATTCCGGATAAAAGATTTATGGCTATTATTATAACATTTTAGAAATTTAGGCATTTTCTAAAAAAAAAAACTTATATTAAATTAAGGTGTATACGGATTATCAAAATCTTACCTGATTTACCACCATCAAAGAACTTACAAAACGATAATTAAAATACGCCAAAAAATTGGCGAATTTCGATTTCGTTATTATTTATAGGAAAAGTTTAAAGAACGGCAAAATAAATACTTTAAACAAACGACCAGACCTTAAAAAGAAATTAATTAAAATTAACTGTATAATTTTCGATATTATTATAAAAACATTTACGCTTACGATAAATTACGACAATTCGGGCAGTACTTTTTAATATATATCAGAAAATTTAATAGTATAATAATAGTTTCTCAAAAAACCAAAAAACAAATAAGATACAGATTTTAAAAAAAATATCAGAAAAATTTAGTACGAAAAATACATAAACATTAATTACATAAATATCCAGGGATTTACAAAGCCTTAAAACGGTTTTAACGTACATATTTTTTTCTTAAAATAAAATTAACGGTACAAAAAGTTATACAGCAATATAATATTTGCGCCAAAACAAAGACTCGACGACATAAACTATACGGAAAATTACAGCTATTATCAGTTGCAAAGCGATCATAATATTTAATTATATTCGATTTTATTACTAAATTTCTTATATTAAAAAATCTATTTATAAGAATATATTATAACAGTATTTTCGTAATCATTAACCAATGTACGAAATTCTTTTATTTTTTACTATATTATTAAAATATGAACGCCAAATTAATAATATATATTTTCTTTAAAAGCATTTTCAGTATATACGAATTATTAATAAAAATTATTTTAAATAAAGAATTAATATTTATATTAAAAATTTAGCAAAACTTAATAAACCAAATTCATTTAAATTACAAATTGTTTAACGTATTTAAACTTTAAATAAATAAATAAATAAAATAATTTTTAAAACCCTACTTATAATATTATATTAATTACGAACAAAATAATTAGGTTAAAAAATTATTAATCACAGATTTAATATATAATACTAATTATTACGAAAATATCAAAATAATACCAGCGAACGCAAATTTTGATTTTATTCCAAAAATATATAAAGAAATACGAAACGAAAACCCAATTAATATTAAAATAATTTTTACGTTAAAAAAATTACGGTAGCTGGATCAAAAAAATAAAAACAGAACTGGAATTCGTACGACATTAAATAAGTAAATATTATAATTAAAAAAAAGGTTAAAAATATTAATTTTTAAAAAAAAAGATTTTCCTCGTTACCAAAAATATTTAAACAAAAAAACCCAACAAAAAATTCGATTTCAAATATATCGGTCAATATAAAATTATTAAGAAAATCTCAAAAAATAATTACTAATTAGAACTTCCAATAAAAATTAAACTTTATTTAATTTTTTACGTTTCTTTACGTAAATTAACAGCAAATATAATTAAGGTATATATAATATAAAATAATATAAAAATAAAAAACGAACAAATATACGAAATAGAAAAAATCTTCGACATACAAAAACAAAACGAATTTACCTAATATTTAATTAAATAAAAAAAATCATCCAAATTCCGAAAATACCTAAAAACCCACCAAAAACGTTATTAACGCTTAACGCCTATTAAAAATCTTTCACCAGCAACCACGGAGCTACCCGGGATAATAACATTTTAATCCACAAGATCTAAAAAAGGAAGTCCTTGGTTTACCGCATTTCAATTAATAACGTCCACCTTACCTAAAACCTGAACCTTAATTACAAATTCTGATTTCAACTGCGCAAAATCATTAAAATTATCCAGGAATTAAAAGGTATAATTAATAAATTTCGCACCCTGGAATTAATAATACTGGCGTTAACGACATATACGAAAAAAACGTATAAAAATTTCAGATAAAGATTTTTCGACCGCTAACTTTTCCTTTTTTAATCTTTTCGACTCCGCAATATGACAGTTAATTATAGAAATAAGAATTCCTATCCCGTCGCACGAACGGCCTTAACGAACACATTCCTTATAATAAGAAACCCCGTCCATTATTTGGCAATTAAGCTGTTAAGCAAAATAAAAAAAACAAAGTATCGCGTTAAAACCTTCGAATTTAATTAATTAACCAGGGCAAATCGTTATTAAGATTTGCGAAAACGACCTTTGGACATACCGGAAAACATATTAAATAAATATAAAAAGGTTTACCAAAAAGAAAAAAGAAATCTTAAGGGCAAAATTTGTAAAAGGGGAAAAACGTATCATGGCCTAACGGGCCACGGTTTCCAAAAACGGTCTGTCATAACCTAATCACAACTGCGTAATAAGGCAAATTACGTAATAAATTACCAACTTATTGGTAATAAGTCAATAAGCCGGATCACCAACTTACTGGTAATAATCCATGCGAACAAAAACAAGATATATACACTTATTACTTCCATAATCTAAATAACACCAACTTATAACATTTATCAATACCAATCGCTTGCAATACAATATCGTTACCCAAGGCACCCTTGGTATTACGAGACGTAACACGTTACTATATCCATTGCTCAGATTCCCACGATCCTCCTGCCAACATAAACCCGTACGACTAAGGTTTAATAGTTGGTTAAACCCCCTAGCCGTCACACGTGGGCATTCGTGGGTGACCCACGGGTACCCATTCCCTCGCCCTATCCCTTGGCCGCCGGCTGTCTGGTGCCTTGGTGTACAGCTAGCTTGTCACACTTACTAAGGAGTAGATGCACAGCTCTTGAGGTTATATTGACTTGTAGGAAGCTAAGAAGCGTTGACCCCACTTGTTGTGGGTGATCCACTGATATAGGGCTCTTGGGCTCCAATATTGCTGCCCAACAGAAAAGGGGGGGGGCTTTTCCACGACATAGCTATAAAAGGACCATTTAGCTGTCAAATCTCTGTACCACAAGCATCCATATCTTTGCCTCGATCAAGCTCCTAATTCACCATGGCCTCTCCCCAAATCCTTCATATTCTCGACAAAGCGGACTACTCGAATCACCGCCTCGTCGCTCTTCCATCTCACCCTCTCCCCGCTCTTGCCCCTTCATCTCTCCGCCTCCAATCTAAGATACTCGGTCTCACAACAAACAATCTCGGGTATGCACGTCTGGGCCATTTAACAGGGTGGTGGGACGTCTACCCGCAGCCGAAGAACACGCCCGCCCCATACGACAACCGCTCAATTTACGGTCGCATCTCGGCCTGGGGCTACGCCGAAATAATCGAGAGCACAGTCCCGGACATCCCTGTCGGTACCACAGTGTACGGCTACCTCCCTACTTCTAACCTCCCTGAGGATGTCCGCATCGAGCACACAGGGTTGAAGGACCAAATCTTCGTATCGAGCGAGCACCGCCAGCATCTCTGGGAAATCTATAATCGCTATCAGATCTGCGCTCCACTCGCTGAACTTGAGAAGACCAAGACACTGGATTCCTTGGGTTGGGATTCTTTAATGCAGGGTCTGTTCGGTGCGGGGTACAATCTCAACCTCTGCGGTTTTGCCTGGAAGGACGAACTTCGGATCCATCCATCTGGAAAGGGGGAGTGGACTGCGGAAGATGCGTCTCTCAAAGATGCAACTGTTATTGTGCTCTCCGCTAGCAGTAAAACAGCACTAGCATTCGCACATCAAGTTCGGCATAACAGGCCAGCAGATCACCAACCCAGAACAGTTATTGGTGTGTGTTCGTCCGCATCCAGAGCAACAACCGTGGCAAGCGGCTTTTACGACCAAGTCATCCTCTACTCTGACGATAAGATTACAAAAGACGCTATCTCGAAGGACAAACCTAACCGTACCGTCCTTATCGACTTCGGTGCCCGCGAAGGCGCCCGCGAGACCTGGAACGCCACCCTTTCTACCCTTAACTCTCCCCGCTCCTACACATTTATGTCTGTGGGCGGGGAGGTAAAAGTGCAATCTGTTGAGGATATTAGAGCGCAATTTGCAGCGAACCGCAACACGATCCAGGTCAATACAAGTTACCTCCAGGAGAAAGGGATTGAAGTTGGCGGAGATGCATATCTTGGGGCATTTTATAAGAAGTTTGATGAATTCAAGGCCCAAGGGGGGATTCCGGGCGTGACTTTGAAGTGGGGTGAAGGGATGAAGGCTTTAGAGAAGGGTTGGGAAGCACTCTGTAGGGATGAGGTTAGTGCTGGGACGGGATTGGTGTATAGGCTGTAACGACGTGATGAGTACAGATGATGTTGCAATGTATATTACACATTCGATACGGTCTTCAATTAAACATTTGAACTATCTTTTGTCATTAACTAGCGGTCTATAGAAGACCTGGGAAGATTATATTCAGTGTGCGGCATTACCTTAGACTAAAGACCATTCTATCTCCCATCTCGTCTCACCTATGCGTCTCCCTCTCCGTCTGGAGCTCATACCTCTCATTACCGGGCCCTATCTCATGAACCGTCGTATCCGCCTCCATCTCGTACGCGCCGCCATATCTCTGTTGCTCGAATGTCCCAAACGCCTTTGCGCCCTCTGGCGCGTAATATCCTCTCGCGTCCCCGGGTGAGGTTGTTTCCACTGTCGCTGCTATCAGTGGCGAGGCATTCAAGTTAACCCCCTCCGTCGAGAGGGCCTTCTTCGTTGCTCGCCTCCGCCGGCATAGGAAGAAGACTCCCAGACCTAGGCCTAGTAGTGCCACAGTACCACCAACGCCTATCCCTGCTGCAACGCCTGGGGGGAAGCCGGTGCTGCTGCTACCACTTTCGGTCGCGTTATTACTGCCATTGCTGCTGCTATTTCTGCCGTTGCTTTCGGAGCCACTTATTGCGCCGCCTGTGCCCGCTGGCAAAGTGTCCGACGGCCTTGATATAGTAGCCGCCGTTAGTGAAGCGTCGGTGGCCTGGCGTCTGACCTCTATAGCATGGGCGCCGATCCGGAAGTCGTTTCCGACTGTCGACGACTGGACGCTCATCTGCCCGTTGAGCTCCGTGGCAGTGATATCAAAGAGCGTGAATGTGCCGCTCGACATGCTTACCCGGCAGCCGAGGGTGAGGTCCCACTGTAGGTGCGCAGTCGGTAGGCAGCTGTAGGAGTAGGATTCGACGCTTTTGGGTGTGCTCAGTTAGCCAGTGTACCCTTTTTATACACTCCTCCATCCACCGCCAGTTAATCGAACACGCTAACTAGACTAACCTCGGGCAACAGGTATATGCCCATTCTGTCACCGTGCCCACGCTGTTGGCTCGCGAGCATGCCTCCGTGTATCCGCTGGGGCAAATACCGGGACTGTAATAACCTTTATTTATCTGGGGGTCGTAGTTGTTTGGATAACATCTAGTCACATACAGTTAGTTCAATAACTCGAAGTTTGCTTCGGATGATGTGGAACACTGATGAGCCACGTAGTCCCGCCTGGAAGGTATGAGAGTCACGATCAATATATCAATTCATCTCTGCGAGGCCGGTCCATCTTTTAAGTATTAGCGCTCTAAATGAGAGTAATGCTTACGCTGTCGTCTCTAAAGGTCCGTTCGCGTGATAAGAACAGTCTTCGCCGCAGTCCACAAGATACAATCCTGTGCTCGTCGCGCAAGCAGCGGGTGGCGTAAACGTCGTCGTTAACGCGCTGATTCTCGACATTTTCAAATGCCTAACTCGGCGGTCAGGGCCAAAGTGTGCTTGTCAACAAGCGCTGATCCTTTGGAGCTTGGATGAAACCGTGGGTAAGTACGCAGATACTTAGACAGGGGATGGCCAACGATCGGTGGGAAAAGGATGAAAGAAAGAAAGCTCGAAAGAAAGCTCGGACGAAACCGTTCGATGTGCAGAGTATAATGCTTAGGGGTAAAATGCCCCGTTCGTAGGGTAAGGCCATAAACTTGTAGACACTGGGATCGACTTAGTCTCGGCTGTGGGGCCCGGCCGATGCGGCCGCATTGTTACCGAGATACGGTTTTGCATGACAATAGAGACATCCTCTCTGGCTCTCTATTGGGCGCTTAAACAGCTTCTCGCCTTCTCATCCTGGTAAGTCAGGTAAGCACTATATTAGCCAAGTCCTCGTGTGTCGACAGAATGAACATGGAAAAGTCTCAGATCAGCGTTGGAACAATCGATCACGGACGTTTCTTGAGCCAGCCGCACATCTGTCCACCTTCGTAAACAACCGATTCATGCACTTATTTATGAAGGTCACATCCAACAGTACGATGCTTACTGGGTCAGTGGGTCTGAAACCGAACAATATGTATAGCGGCCTGTAATTATTCGTCGTTAGTTGTCACAGAAGAAATTGATGCTATGTTGGGAGCTCTGGCTGCAAGGAGGGATTCATCTACCTAAGCCACTTCGGCTGATCGAAGCCCTTTTCATAGCGCGTGGTGGGCCCTATATGGGGCCCATCAGGGATGTTTGATTGGAGCCATTTAGACCCTCATTTTTCTATCATATACCCTTTTTTCTTTGATGGGGCTCCTTCCAGCAAAGAAGAAGTTATTTACAGTTCCGAGAGAAGTGCGTATATATACAAAAGAAAGCGGCGTAACCTCTCGCCAATTAATCGAGTTAAGCTATATACATAAGGGAGTAATTATTAACGGCTGTCAAGACCACCGAGCGTTGCCGAGGACATTTTACGAGTTTTAATTAATAATCCCTTTACCTTGATTGTTCAAATTAAGCTTTCTAAGCGCTGATTTTCCATTTGTCCAATCCTATTTGTTATGTTACACTTACTAGGGAGCAGGTGCACAGCTCTTGATAGGCTATATTGATTACTAGGAAGCTGAAGAACGCTGATCCCACCCGTGGTGCGGAGATCCACTGATATAGGGCTGTAGGGCTCCGGAACACGATTAACGTTGTCCGGATGATCCCCGAAGCTGTCGGGGACCCTTTTCTGTGACACATACCGATCGGGGAACGGACCTGGTGGAGTGCCGAGCGTTCTCCTCTTCGTTTTTGGCCAGCCATCGGCATCGAGGACATTGCCATTCATCCACGGAGAGGTCTTCCATTGGGTTCTGAGCTCTGGTTTTCCATAGTCCGCACCTGTTAGCTTGCCGAGGAAGGCTATCTTGGTGCCAGTTTCTTCTGCAAAAGGGGCAAGTGTGCCCCAGGGGGCTTCTCCAAGTTCTTCAGCACGACCGCTACTCAGCTGGTCAGGAAAGAGCCAGCGATTGCACCATACGTTGAGAAGGACATTGACGCTAGCCCTCACGTCGGTGAAAAGGTGATTCTGGAGCAGTCCGGGAAGCTTACCCTCGAACCTCTGTCAAAGACACGCTGAGAAGCTTGGAAAGTTGACACCCTCGTCGCCGTGGTCGATGCCCTTGACCGATGCCAGTGAGACGAAAATATCAGAGTGATTATCTGTCACAGTTAAGTTGATCGGGAGACAAGGCTGCATATGGTGTGGAAAGTGATAATTGTCTGACTAGAATTGGGCTTTAAGGAGTGCTGGCTAGGAAGATCTCTATATACTGTGGGCACTGGAAAAGGTGGTTTCGGGGTGCTTGGAGCTTTGATGACGAACAGAGCTACCCCTATTCTACGACATTTTCAGTCTGTGCCCTCTCGTACGCAAACGTTCCCAAACTCGGCAATTGCGGGCATTATGACAACCAGGCCTGAATTACCAATCCACCTTCGCTTTCGCGTTAAGTAAAGGCGCATATCGAGACCCGGTCTTTCATGAGATTTCGGATTCTCGTTATAGAGCAAGACACCTCAGCCTTTTTCAGAACACGAGTTCGCGGAACTCGGAGAATTATACGGATTCCGTACCTGCAGCCTAGCGATAGCTGCCAAAAATTAGCTATGCCAGCCAGATATTCGGATCTTGGTGAGGATGACTATTATGCCTTTCATCTTCGCCACAACTGTGTGTCGCTTTTCTTGGAGGTATCCCACGACCAGAAGGATTTCATCGTGGCCTAATTCCTCGGGAATGGCGACCTGCGGAACCTGATCGGCAAGGTGTATAAAATGGCCGCTTTCCATTTAGTAGTGTTCCTTGTTGTAGGGACTCTGCAATGGTGGAAAGGTGATAATGATGAGCATTCACCATGGAATGGTTGTGTTGCAGGTGCAGAAGCAACAGCTAAGGTGTGTGCCATGGGAGACCTATCTAATCTATGGAGACCCTAGGGCTGCAACAGTTTCTGAAATAGAACTGTAATGTCAGTCCATCTTGTCGCGTAAGAGCGACGACTATCCCAAACCTAGAAGGCGGCAAGGCGTTAGCCTGCAGAGGGGATGCCGAAGCCGACCGGAATGTTAAGTAGTCCCATTGAAGAGCTTCCCCGCCAGAGCTAAGACCAATTGCAGACGCGTTGGGGGATGAACAGACTTGTTGTTAGACTTGTATGGTGGGATACGGAACGTTGACCATGAATTGAAGTTGAGTCTAGTCCCGTATTCAGGTGTCGGGAGC
This sequence comes from Monosporascus cannonballus, assembly GCA_004154925.1. Taxonomy (NCBI): domain Eukaryota; kingdom Fungi; phylum Ascomycota; class Sordariomycetes; order Xylariales; genus Monosporascus; species Monosporascus cannonballus. Next base: position 189,198 of record QJNS01000034.1, on the reverse strand, counting down.
TCTGCTTGAATACATATCGTTGCGGAGATGCCGGGCACAGTATCTAAATAATGTTTCAACCTTTACCTTGACCACCTGTCCCAAAAAATGCCCTGTTGTTTCAGGCCCTCGCGGAGGCGATGAGTGAAATTTAGTTCGAATCGGATTGCAGAATATGAGGGTGTGCATCTACACTGGCATCCTCAGCTACTCTCGTGTCATCCATCATCTCCGTAAAATATGGGAAGCATAAGGGTCGGCTGACCATCGTTTTGCCTCGTAGTCTCTGACTTTCCAGGACTGTTCGCACGAGACATCGCTATAGCTCTGTTCATACCCAAAGACGCATATAGTCGGATGTCTAGAATTGTAGCCATCGCTACGGTTCCCAACAGTACATCTATCGTGTCGGTTCGTAACGGTTACTGCGTCTCGCTGGATCACTCATAGATGGCCAGGCGTACAGGGGCCGACGAAGGAGGAGAAAACACAGCATGCTGCTTTGCCCTATCCATACGTCAATAGTTGCTTTGAGCTGGAGATCTAGTTATCATCAGCGTCGATGTTCAATGGTGCAATGCCCATACCTTTGGGGGTTTCTCTAAAGTGATCGAACGCTTGATGGAGAAGTTAGGTAGGAAGTATACGTGACTGTAATATTAGGTCCCCGCGGCCCGGCGTCTAGCTAGCTGGTGTCGGTGGAGGCTTTTCTATAGCCTTGTTCTGCCGGAGTGGGTGGTATGGGGTCTCCAACGGCATGGTTTGCCTGTCGAAGTGGTACGCCTCTCCCTGGGATGGGTGCCCTGGCCAGCCTCAAAACGAGTGGCGTGTATACGATTTACGATCTGCATGGGCTTTGCGGCCGCGAAGTCAGACGTTGTTCTAGAGTCATTTCCACCACAATGCTTTCATTGGGGCGGCCTTCGGTGTCAGCATTGGGTTAGAGTTTGAGTCGGAGCTAGTTGTCGACTCAGAATAGCCACATGGGCCCTTCGGCACCCTCGGGCACCCTCGTACAAAGCAGCAAGTAATAAGTCCTGGAAGAGTTTGCTGGCAGCTTGTTCCGATCACTCGTCTCGGCTTCAATGCTTCCATTAGCATCGTGGCCGTAGATTGCGCTGGCTGCACTTGGCCCCTGAGATATAGCGATGGGGGCGATATGTCAGGAATGATGAGCAACGAACGTAAGTTGGTCATATGCAGACATAGCTACATTGTCGGATATGGCTGGTTTTCCACTCAAACATCCATCGGAATTTCTCTTCCACCGTATGGCTGCTTGCAACAGGGACGCCTGCTGCAGCTCCTCGCCACTGATGCGCTGGTAATCGACACACCTAGACTACAGATCGGTAGGAAAGAGATGATTCTGGGCAGCAATTTGGTGGTGTCATGGGCTTCTCCTGGTGGGCAGGAAGACGTTCTGCTCCACTCAATAAGACCCAGAGATTTCCTGGGCCCTGTCGTACGAGAAACGCGTTTCCTGCGGATTTCGCTCTGAATTACCACCCAGGATATCCGTGTGCCTCCTTTTCGCAGGTCATCCCGGTCTTCTGGGTGCGCTCCTAGCGAGTACAAGTTTCGCTGGCAACGATGGCGTGGAGGTTCGGCAGCAGCATTAGTTATCTAGTACTCACCGTGATCATCTACTGATAACCTCGCGTATGAATGTATTGTTATCGTCATAATTAAGACTCTCCATGCATTTATCGTCGGGAAAGCAGTGGCCGTACCATGCGACTCCTCCCGTCCACATCCGGCGCAATGTTCTGCTGTCCCACGGGCCGCTTAGCAAGATTCCAAGCGTAACAAGCGTTGATACGGACGTATGTATACAGCTGCTCCCCCGTCCGCCCATCGCGGACTGTTGTGCTACCTACGTACCCAGGCATGGTAGATCTACTTACAGTCAGGTGGGCGCGTCGGAAGTCTATAGCGCATTAAGACTTAAGTTACAACGTGGATGTAACTACGAAGAGTGAATAGTCGCGGCAAGAACGTAGTAATCCACACGAGAACAGCCCAGATGACATTATAAAACCATAACATGGAAACAGCTGACAGGGAATGAGATTTAACCTGGACTCGGGGCCACCATCTGTATGTGTGCCCGCAGCCCATAGTCGCTACCAGAACTGTAGATAGAGATGTCGACTAGACTGCCGGAGCGCCGTGAAAAGGGGCGTCAGAGCACTTCCCTATGTCGAAGGAACCACCCCGATCTTAGACCATTTCCATCACTTCAGGAGCCGCGTGCCCCGTTAAAGGCCCACCCATCGTTTGATATTTCCCATAATCAGTCCGTAATGTTGGCGCCGGGATGGCGCACCTCAGAAATATCGAGCACGAGCAGCAAGAGGCGGACAATAGACTAACTAAGGAAGAAACGACGCCCAAGAGCCGTAGATGACCATGATAAAGTACATCCGCGATGCTTCCTGCATCCGAAACATACCATCAGGGTCGGATGATGATCTGGATGTGGAGGGACGAAGTTCTCCCCCGGCGTAAGCCTCTGATGTATCATAAGCCATAATCGCCACTAGCCTCCCAGAGCGTAACCGTCCCGTGCCTGGTATCGGCCCAATCGATCGCTGCTGCGCCAGGCGAGATTTCTTTGTAGATGTGAATGGCTAACGGTGGAGCTCACCCGCCAGGTCAAGTACCCCTCTCTAGCCTTGATCCCCCTGGGAGAATCCTGACGACTTCGCTGATGCGTCGATGATTCGAGGCTCTGCAGTGGATCCCATAGCCAGTTCCAATCGGCGCTCCGTCTGGGCTATTCATTAATTAAGGGGCGTGGATGGCATTGCTGACACGGCACTGTACCTGTTGTGCGCGGTATGGCGGCACGACAAATTGGAACGTCGGTGAGTGATAAGGCCTGGGCGTGTTTGATGGCAACAGATGCACCTGTTTCCTCTTACCCCTTTACTTGGTACCACAAGTGGCGGTGAGCAACGGCGACGAGCTCAACACCATCTCGAGAGAAGGCATCGCTTTATGAGAGCATATAGGTTCCATGACCATAATACAAGCAGAGATATCAAAGGGGGAACAGGCCCCCTTCAGCTGCGATGTTGAGTCAAGGCCCAAAGGCACAAGGTAAAACCGGCATCGAAGGGGACAGCAATGATCAGCCTCTTCCATATAGGAAGCGTTTTATTAGATTTCTGCTCCTCTGATAACGTAGGATATTACGATTTAATGTCTTCAGACATTTACTCCTTTTTCTCCAGCATCCCGCTCGGCCCATGCTCCCTTCTCCACTTCGCAAGTTTTGCGTCCCGTATCCCACCTGATAAACACCATCACTACAAGCGTTACCACCCTGAGACGGTGTTCACCAGGTCACTCCAGAACCCCCCTCGTACGCTCCCTCCCATCAGCTACTCATTACCAATCTAACGATCGTGCTCGTCATCACCAGCTCCTCGCCGCTCTCGAGCCCTGCGGTTGCCCGCCACGCGCACTCCTGTTGCGTCAGCACGTGGTCCCATTCCTCTAGGGACTTGGTCAGGTCGGTCTTGACCCGGCTCTCGTCCTCCAGCGACCACGGTGGCATGGTGGCGGGCAGGACGGTGTGCACGCGCACGCGAGGAAGGTACAGATGCGCCGCGGCGCAGAGGCTCATCTCCTGCGAGAGGGAGTCGGAGAGGGTCCGGATTGCCGCGTTCGAATGACTGTACGGCGTGAAGCCGGCGAGGCTGTAGAACGAGGCGAAGGGGCCCGTGGGGTTGAGATGGCGCGGGGGCAGTGGCATGGGAGTTGATCTGTCGGTTTGGGGATTCGTCTCCTTGGCAGTCGCATCTGATCGCAGCCAGGCATTGAATACCGCGTGGGCCATGCAGACACACGAGAAGTAGTTGCTGTCTATCATGGCCTGGAATTCTCGACGGGTGTGTCGATGAACAGCGTCGGGTGCGCGCTGCCGCTGCAACACCAGACAATGTCGGGCGGCGAGCCGCCATTCCACAAGATGGATTCAGCGACTACATGAGCGCATTCGGACGCCGTGGTCACATCGGCGCCGATGTAGTGAACACGTTGGGTCCCGGGTGAGCGAGCGCCTCGCTTGGCAACGATCGACCCCTAAATCTAGTGACAAGATAACAGGAACGAAGAGCTTAAGGTTACCGAGATGCGAGCAACGGCTAGCTGTAATTTGTCTAATTGCGGGTGACAATGATACTGCCGGCCCCCTTTTCTCCAGTTAGCATGCCGTGCTTGGACTCAGGCCTGTTGAGCCGCCGGTAGCGAGGACAGTTTGGTAAGGTTTGTAAATACAGCCGATATAATTGACGTATGTCAAAGAAACACACCTGCTCATGGACTGCGAGCTCATTTCTAGACAGAAAAGAGCCCATTTCTGTCGCGGTTGTGTTGAGTGAGGGTTAGGTTAGCAGCCCGACAGCAACGAAAGAGGCTGGATGGATTAGGCAATCTGTCGCTGCTAATGACCTTGGCTACTTACCTGTTGCTTAGCCTCCCTACGAAGTATGTAGGTACCTAGGTAGCCGTTAAACTACTGCCAGCCGTAGCCTCCTAACGTTAACTTCGACTTCGTCACAAGGATAGGCCAAGAAAGGGATGTGTGATCCCATCCGTATTCATCCTGTAGGGCCATCAGGAGGTCACCATTCGTCATATAAAGCTGCAGTTTTGGGGCTAGTGGTGACAGAAGGGGCTGTTATGGACTGTGCTTTATTAGCACCGAGAAGCAATCCCATCACGGCTTTCAGCCGATACATAAGCATAGGTAGCTGGCAGCGCCAGGGAGCGAATAGCTAGCACGGTGAGGAAGTATACGCCATTACAAGGCAACGAGGAACAAAAGTTTAGGGAGCTTATGAGCGAGAGGCCCCGGACGTCAGCAAGCAGTCACAGCTAAGTAGAATAGTGTGCACTTCATTCTTCAGTATCATCCTGACCCTAGCCCCTAGGCATTCATCACCATGAGACGTGAAGTATACATGTAGGGATGGGCACTATTAGATAGCCCTTGCCTCGGAAGAAAACCCATGCCATTCTTTCCTATGTCAAGGGTGTGAAGAAAAAAAAAATGTCAGTTCAATCGTACACATGCATACGCGCACCGTCATTCCGTCCATTCATCCATCCTGTCCTGGGACCGACGTCAACGCGAGAAGAAGCAGCAACTAATAAACTTTTTGCCCCCACCCCGTCCGTCCCATGCATTGAATACACAGTAGTGAGAGATATGAGAGCATGCCCATTAACTGCCCTCAATTAACGGAGAAGAGAATAGAGAGTAGAAAGCATCCCCTCTCACCTGATCCCTGTTCAAGTGTTCAGGTGCGAATTGCAAGTCGAGTACGGAAACCCATATTTCGTCGGCCATTTTTTTGTTTTATCGTTCGATGACTCTTCCCAGTGATTTTGGCGAGCTGAGCTCTGTGCTCTCGCGGTTGCGACGTGACCGTTAACTAGTGGTAATTGCCGCCCCAGCCACCTTGCTGCCGGCCACCGTAGTACGCGCCGAAGCCCTGGTTGCCGCCGAAGCCGCCGTAGGGCGTGGTGCCGTGGCCCTGAGCACCGGAGCCACCAAGTCCGTAGCTACTACCGGCAGATTGGTTGCCGTGCAGTCCGTGGCCTTGGATGTGACTGGGATAACCACCGTAGCCGCCCATACCCTGCTGGGCTGACTGAGGAGGCGGAAGACCCGACACCGAAGGCGCGTTGTTCGTCGCAGAGCCGGGGCGAGCTGCCGCAGCGAGGGAGGGGCTAGGGCCAGCAGCAGCCTTAGATTCGCCGTAGGGCTTCAGATCGTCGTTGCTAGACGCAGCGTTTGAGGCCTGCGCGTTCGGATTTCCAAACCCTTGGACTCCCTGGGGGTAAGCCGAACCGCGGGCGAAAGTGTCGTGAATACCGCCAAAGCCACTGCCGCCAAGGCCCCCTTGAGCCCCCGACTGCGTCGAACCGGCGCGACCGTAGTTATCGATGCTTGAGCCCAAGCCGCCGCTGTCACGGCCCCCTAGAGATGATTGGCCAAAACCCGTGGTTGCGGGAGACGTACCGTGGTCGTAGGGTCCTTGGGGCGACATGCCGTACTGGTGAGGCTGACCATACAGGCCGCCTTTGCCGTAGGGCGCACCGCCATAACCGCCTTGGCCGTAACCACCGCCGAACTGTTGCATATAGTTGCTGTAATACGGGCTGGAGAAATACGGGTGCGCATACGGATATTGATTTCCGTGGGGTTGCTGGTGGAGGTTAGACTGCGGCTGGTTCGCCTGCGCCGACGACTGCTGCTGCGGCTGAGTCTGGCTCGGCAGGTTGGGCGTATTGTGACCGCTGTTCTGAGCGTCAGCGGAAGCCGCGGCGCCGAAGCGTGACTGCTGAGTACCGCTCTGCGGGTACTGGCTAAGGTTGTCGTTCTGCGAGGCATTGTAACCTCCAAATGCGCGGCTCTGCGAGTTAGGGCCCTCGTGGTGGCTCTGGCCGCCGTGTTGGCCGTACTGACCATAGTAATTATAAGCGCTGCGTCCTTGCTGATCGGCGGTGTAGTAGGAAGAATAGTCGCCGGGGGCGGAGCTGAAGGCATTCTGCGGGCCTGGCGCTTGCGTAGTCGCCGCCGGGAAGCTGTCAAAGCTTCCGGCAGACGTGGCTGCGGTGTGTTGCTGGCCGAAGCCTTCGTACGGTTTCTGCGGGAACGCGGTCGAATCTTGGGTGTTGGCCTGCCCGAAGCGGCCAAACTGTTGGTTGCCCGACGGCGCTTGCGGCGCTGGGATGCTGTTAGTAGGGTGAGAGAACTGAGGGTACTGTGACATACGCTGAGCCATAGTAGCAGCCGGTCCAGTGGGCGGGGCGACGGGGGCTGCTGGATGGTTGTTAGTAATGCGTTCCCTTTGGTGGGAGTTCACGGGGGGTTCACCAGCTGTGGGAGACTGCTGAGGCAGGGAGGCTGCCGGCTTCTGGGCGGCGGGGAAGGATTCGGGAAGAGTGGTCGGCTGCTGCGGTACGGGTGGAAGCGCTGCTCGAGGTTGGCTCGGAGATTCCAGCGGGGGTTGACCTCTAGTCTCTGGATCTTCGCGATCGCCGTCGATATCGTCCTCGTTGCCGTTTAGGCTGAAGGCGCCAAACTGGACGGCGGCACGGTCGACCTCGCGATTTCCCGGCATGCGAACAGCCTCCTCTTGCTCGAGCAGTCGTCGCTGGTAACTAGGCATGCGAGCGGCGGGGCGCTCGGTCGCCTTCAGAGCAGTTGCGGCATAACCACTAGGGGCGGGACGGGCGGTCTGGTGCTGGGCCTGGGACGCAGAAAGGGGTGTTACCGCGGCACTAGTCGGCTGAGTCTGGCGGGCATCCCACGAGTCGGCAGTAGTGCTAGCCACAGTGGCAGTGGCCGGCGGATGTGATTCGTCGGGAACCTTCTCGAGGTTCTGTTTCGTCAAATCATCTTCCGGGAGGGGCAAGGCAACTTCGGGCTCTACAATCTTGGGCTCCTCGGCAGGGGCCGGAGCGGCGGGCTTGACAGTCTCCTCCTGCGTTTCTTCCACCTGAGGTTCGGGTTCGGGGGCGGCAGGTTCGGCGGGAGGCAGAGGTTCGATGGATTCGGCGGGTTTGGGGGCGGGCACTTCCTTGGGCTTAGGTGCAGGCTTAGGTGCGGTAGACTGTCGAAGCATGCTAGCCCAGGTCTTCTGAGTAGCTTGAGAGGGAATTGCAGTAGGGTGAGAGGTAGAGTCGGCGCTAGTAGAAGCGGTAGGAGTGGGCTTAGAGGCAGTTTCGGTGGTAGAGTCGGCCGCGCCCCCGCCGGTGGTGCCCCATTCAGCGTTCGGAGAAGCGGTAGTATCATCAGCCGCAGTAGCGTTGCCCCAGCCGGAAGACTCTTCGGTCGGTACAGAAAGCTGTTGGTTCTCCTTGGATCGGTGGCCGTTGGTAGTCACGGCATGCGAAGCCGCTCTGCCCCTTCCGCCACGAGCTCTCTCGCCCCCACGTGCGCGTCCACCCCGTCCACCGTCTCCACGTGCACCGCGCGAGGGTCTACCAGTACCAGGCGATTCGGCGTGGCCAGCAGATGAGGTTGATTCCTTCGCCTTGGGCTTTGTGCTGCTCCTCTTGGGCTTGGATACCTCGCCCCATTGAGAAATGGTTCCTGCAGGGCCAGAATGTGTTAGCGGTAGAAACACAACACGTACAAGCGTAGTAAACGATCTAGGATGGTACAGAAGAAGAGGCATTACGAGTTCGAGACGAACCTTCACTGATACGGGTAGCGGCGACCTCAATGTCGCCATCGGTTTCTTGGAGAGCGTAGAGAATATCGGCGTCGGACCAGTCCGGAAAGAGCTCCTTGATGGTTTCTACCTTGTCACTGCCAAACTTCTTCCTGAGGTGGCCAAGGTCGCTCTCGTCATCAAAGGCAGCAGTACCGCCAGTGGAATCCGTAAACTTGTCGCCGTTGGTTCGTCTGCTGTTGCCATTCCGGCTCGCATAGCCTCCTCTTCCCCCACGGCCACCACCTCTGCCACGAGAGGATGATGCCTGGGTTCGGGCTTGTACCTCAGCCATTATTTCTGAGATACACAGCGATGTGTGAAGCAAGCTAGATAAAATTGATTCCCTTCGGAGAAGGGGAAGATTGACGACCGAATCAATCAATCAGTCAATCAGTCAATCAGTCCGATGTGTGTGGGTATTATCAACCGGAGGGAACGGGGATAGAACAAGGGCGATGAGGAAGCGAAACGGGGCGACGTTGTGACGTTGTGACTTGTCGTAGGGGGATTGTTGTGGTGTTTCTACTGGGAGAAGGGAAGAAGGTGATCAGGTCACTAAAATCGAAGAATGACCGACTGCGGATGGATGAGGCTGATGACCCTTTCCAAGTACCTTATGCTGGTGGTTTGTATGTACTTTGAGTGGTGTAGGTACTTTTCAGGCTAGGCTACCTGTACCTCTAGCGCCATAGGTATCTACGGCACCTGGCGGAAAAAGACGGCAGCAAGAAACAGACCACACAAATGAGCCTACGTGTACTTGTGCTTGGGTAGTTCAACGCCGAGGTACATTGGATAGAACGCCATTAGCCACAGGTAAGGAATTTGATGTACTTTTTTTGTTACTCGAGGTAGGCGACCGACCATACCTCAGTAGCACTCACATGTGTACATAGGTACATGGTACATACTTGTCCCGGCATTAATGTACCTACCTACAAGCCAGCAATATCTTCCTATACCCTACCTGGGTATGTAACCGTCTCGTGACAGCATTAAAACCCAGGGAATTTCAATCGACAAGGTGCACCTACGCAGTTACCTAGGTTATTCAATGAACCCTTACCCGGAGCACAATTTGTAACTTGGATGGATTACCCATATCCCATGCTAAAAAAACCCTCTTCTTGCATACATGACCAAGATGCCCAAAGTGGAATGTTGGATCTCTTTATCGGGTCGTGACTGGCTAAGGCTTTCTGGATCCCAGCTGAACTTAATTGAGAGGTCAAGCCAAGGCACTTCAGGGACCTACCATTTACAGAAGGGCGGGCTCTCTGGGCACCGTCGGCGACCGCGAGCATTACCTGGGTGGATGAGCTTAGGGCAAGTGGAGATCGTCGATACCTGTGATTCGGTGCACGACTTAAGGTGTTTTCAGGTACCTACCTAATATAGACCCACTAACAGCCAATCAACGGAGGGGTCTTTTGGCCCCTCTTCAAAGCAATTCTGATAATTGGGATATAGGTGCATAGATTTGTAGCTTACAAGATGAGGCCTCCTTAAGGAATTGTATGGGCAGGTTAAGCTTATAGAGCTATTAATTAAAATATTTTAGCATGGCTGATTTATTTCACATTAGGTACCTAGTAGTTGCAGGGATTCATATGCTTTCACTGCAAAGGTAGGTAAGTTGACTTTTGCGTCATGGGAATTCTGGGAATGGGATGTGAAAAAGACAAGGTTGGCAAGAAGATACAGTGCTTATCCAAGGGGTGGGTACCTTATCCGCAATCTGCATTGGTTCATACTTGAATTTCTGGGGTTGGCCCTCCGACCGATCGCCCTCAGGTCCCGACGCCAGTGGAGACCAGTGAACACCGACAGACGGTTGCCAGCTGTCACATCTGGACTCCAATTAGCCGCCCAGGTTCCACGGCTTTAAGGCTGTGTGGTCTGTGGTCCGAGCTTTCACCGGTCACCACCGCTTCCGACCCGGCTCAAAACATGGTGCGATCGCTATCTGGATATGGTTATACTCCCCAATGACGTTGATGCTCTACACGGTTCCCTGAGGCCGATAATACAATAACCACCACCGGTACCAATTAGCCCCGTATGACGGATGGTAGAGGGACTTTGCCTAGTCTAAGGGCATGACCATTTACCAGTCTTCCTTTTCAATATGGTGGTTCGAACACCCACCCTCAACTCCCTGAAGAGGGGCTTCCTGCCCCAAATACACCAGCCACTGCCTCTGAGTCGCAGGGAATCCCAACAGCTACTCGACTCAATTACCTCTTCCTTCCGCAAGAACCTCGACAAAGAACACCCGTGGCAATCCGAAGATGCCGCCGCCGCTTTACCAGCAGCCAAGAGCGAGGAGCCCTCTCCTAAGACTACCACTACGGCTATGAGACACCGCCCGACAGACCGTCATTTACGAGCAATCCTATCCAATCCGCTCTTCTCCCACCCCACCCAAGACCCAAAATTGACTGTACCCGCGTCAACCAGAAACCCCTTCGACGTCTTCGACGCGGCCGTGGCTAAAGGTCTTATGACCCCTCGCCGAGCCGCCGGTTTCCTTGCTACGGTCCGTGCCCAGGTCGCAAATGAACAGTCATCGGATACTAGGGCAGATCTAGCTGCCACAGGTGCAGGTCTCCGCGTACTTCAATGGCTCCGGGCGTCCGGCCAAGAGAACGACCTTCGGTTCCTATCGGATCCCGCCTTGGTACAACAGCTGGTTCCGTTCATGTATGCCGAGGGACTAGAAGAGGTTGCCTGGACGTGGTTGTCACAGCTGGCTGTCCAGCGCCTGAGGGTTATGGAGGTGGAGAGTGGACTCGGCAAGCTCAATGCTCAGCCGCTTTTCAAGCTCCTCAACACTATGATCCAGGAGACTAGCCATTCGACAGCCGCCGAGGCCAAGTCGAACCTTGACACGTCATATTCGGCATTGCTACGTGCGTATAAATTACTGCCCAAAGATTATCGGATAGCAAACCTCAGTGTCAAGCACAACTGGGCCAGCCTCTCATGGGCCTCTACAGTCGACGCCTTTGAGCGGCCAAAGCCCTCAGTTGCCCTTTTCGAAGCCTTCGTCCAACAGGGGCGGCCTTACAACCTCCCGCTCGACATGGCGCATCTCGAACTACACCACCCTACGTCCCCCTCGTCAGACGCCGCCGTCTATTACATGCACAGCAGAGACGGCAAGGCGCGGGATGTCACAGATAGCAGGATGGGGGATCGATCACGGAGGAGACTCATCTGCCTCGCGCTGGACACCGTAGACAGGCTGAAGCAGACGGGGAACACGACCGAGGCATCCTGGGTCGAGCGGTTCCTGACGAATATGTGTGAGAACCTGAACCTGGGCATCCTCAATCTAAATACCGTGGACTCGATCGCCTCGGAACGGCCTTTGTATCGCTTGAATTAGGGTGTGGGTATAGTTTGGTATTTTGCGTTGGCTATATCCCTTGGGTACGTGCAGGATTGCCTTCATAGGCTGGCGTGAAGGAGTTAAGTGGTCACGCGTGCAATTCGGAATTTGGGCGTGATTGGGTTATGTAGATACAGAAAGAACCCGTATGGCGCTCTAGTTGTGTAAATATGGATGTCGCATTGTTATATCGGGACTATCTATATCGCGATGAGACGTAAGATTCACATTATGTATAACTATTAGGGGGCTATCCTAGAACAATTGCGCTAGAACGATAAGCTGACTGGGGTATCAACTGAACGAGTGCTAAACCAATTCCGCAACTACTTCATGCATCATTCATATATCGGGCGGCAGCACACGCATGTAGGTAGTACTCCGGTACCGTCACGCCCCCGAATTAGCTGTTCCTCGGCAGAATAAAAAGACGAAGGAGGGTTGGGCATTAGCCAGCTGCTCGCCAGCAGCAAGTCATCCCTCACACCTCGTTCTCCATGCCGTTGACGACTCGCAGCGCCCTCCGCGGTCCCAGCACGACGCCGAAGAAGTTGGGCTCCCGGCCGTCGAGCAGGCCATCGACGGATCCGCCGCTGCCCGCGCTCGCGTCGCTCTTGTTCCTGCCGATCACCCCGCCGCCGCCGCCGCTCGCGTAGCCGTCGTAGCCGGCGCCTCAGGGGCTGCGGTCCTCGCTCGGCCGCGGCTGCAGGCTCGCGCGCCCCTGCCTGCCGTTGTTAGGACCGCCGGACGCCGCGGCCCCCGCGCTGCCGGGGCCCGAGCTGCTCGTGTTGGTGCCCTCCCAGGTGCTCGCCGTCGCCGCCGCGTCCTCGGACGCGCGCGCCCGCGTCACCAACCCGGAAGCCGGCGGCTGCTGTTGCTGGCCGACCCAGCCGAACTGCTCGACCGCCGGGCCATCGCCGCTGCTTCTCCCCTCGCTCAATCGCCGCCCGTGGCTCCCGGGGGCGTGCTTTCGCAGCTTCTCGCGGACGCCCCCCGCGCCGGCGCCGGCGAGGAGGCCCTCCTCGCCATCTCCGGCCTCGTTGCTGTACCGGTTCGCGACCGCCATGTGCCGCTTGTAGGCGCCGACCTGCCGGCGGTACAGCCACGCGCAGAAGCCGAGGTAGAGGGCCGCGAGCCCCGCGAGGCCCGCGATGGCGCCCGCCACGATCTTGCCCGCGTCCGTACCTCCGCCGCGACTGTCGCCGGTTGGCGCGCCGTCGGGCTCGGTCGTCACGGTCGCCGTGCTCGCGGGCGCCGTGACGGTGAATACGGGCGCCTGCCCCGTGGCGAACGGTCCAGAGGCCGCAGGCCCCGCGGCGGGAGTGGTGGCCGTCGCGCCGCCCTCCGCGTCGCCGCCCACCGCGTCGCCGCCCACGACGCTCTGTACGGGCTCCGGCACGCGGTAGCTGTAGCTGCCGGCGAGCACCGAGTTGTCGGCGTGGTCGTCGGCCGGATGGTCCGCGGCCTCGAACCGGTCCCTCCACTGCAGCCCCGACACGTCGAACACGTAGACGCCCGGGCTGTCGCAGGCGATGTTCTCACCGACGTAGCCCCCGACGACGACGAGCTGGCCGTCGCGGGGCGCGCAGTGGTGGCCGGCGCGAGCTGGCGGCTCGTAGGAGGGGGAGTCTATGTCCACCTTGATCCAGGTGAAGGACGGCACAGTCAGGATCCAGACATCCGTGTACTGCGTCTGCTCACCGATTGGCAGCAGGTTCTGCCCGCCGTACATGCAGATGTTGAAGGAGCTGGCGTCGGGTGCCGAAAAGACGACGGCGCAGGGGTTGACGCGGACGCGCGGCGCCTCTCCCCGCGTCTCCTGGTGGTACCACTCGCTCGTCTTGATGTCGTACACGTCGATGGTCGTCATGGAGGCGAAGGCGTCCGTGGTCTCGTGGTCGCCGACGGAGCCGCCGCCGAGTCCGAGCAGGATGCCGTTCGGTCCCCAGCCGGGCACGTAGACGAGCACGTCGTCTGCCCGCTCCGTGAACCCTCGCTCGTTCTGGATGCCGCCCTGGGTGATGTTTCGGTAGGCGCCACCCTCGGGAGCACCAGAATTGTGGAGATCGTCGCCGCCGCTGTTGCTGTAGCCGGGGTGCGTAAACTCGAGAAGGCTTCTGAGGTACACGCGCGCTACCTGGTTGGACCAGCCCGGCGTGGTGTACATGTCCAGATGGCTGCCGAAATACCAGCTCACGCCGAGCTCGGGTACCGAGACACCGGCGTCCTCTGAAGACCGCTGTACGCGCTCGCCCCCTGGGGTGGAGTAGTTGCCGGCGGATGTTCGCGGGTCCTCGAATTCGGTCCAAGTCGACGATTCGATATCGTACATCCATGTCGAGACGGGTTCCGGTGTCCTCTGGGGGTCATCGGAGAACTGGCCACCATACAAGTGCTCGTCGACAACTTCGGAGAAGCGCACATACTCCACGTATTTGAGGTTTGGTTACCCCCGGTCTTCGACCGCCCGCCGTAGATGTACATCGTGCCATTAAGAACGGCTGCTTAATCCCGTTAGCACATGATCACCATGTAGCTGGAGCATTATGATACTCACATTGACCTGCCCACCGCGTGCAGGCATCGGTGGGACTATTTTGACGCGCCGCAAGGACGTTTTCGGAGGTGGTGATCACCGCCGCATCCGCACCACTGATCTTAGCCGTCTGGCGGCCATTATTATAACTAGAATAGGGGAGGACAACCGCAATGAGCAGGACGACCGTGCTGACCCTTGACGAGATGGCCGCGGAGGGAGGCCCACTGGTAGCTGATTTGACGAGCCTTGGGCGCTTTCCCGCGCCCAATTTCTTCGATAACCACCTCGTTATGCCTTTTGACTCGTCTTGCGCCTCTGGCGATCGCTGTTCGGACGGTCTCGTCGACTCGGATCTTAACCCCGTGTCTTCGCGGGACTCTTTGTCTCCAACGCTCGTAGATGTCCTCCGTGGTGGCTCTACGCCATGGTCGCTAATCTCTAGACCTTCCTCCCTAAATATCGACCTCCGCCCTTTTCGTATGTTGCTGGACACCGGTAACGTAGAGCTTTCTCTTAGTTGGTCTGAGGTGATAAAAGTATTGAATTTCGGGCGTGCCGGCGCAGCTTGCTGACCGCCGGGATCAGATAGGCTGTGGCGAATCCTGGTGAATGCCATTCTCGGGAAGGGGGTGACCGGATATTCTGCAGTATTATCTCGCCTCTGCTCCTGCTGGTAACATGCTCGTGTGCTTGCCGTATGTGTGTGGGAGGGTTGCCACACCAGTATTCAGCGTAGCTTTGGTATTGGCGAGCCAAGCAGATACCGAAGCGAGGATGAGGTCACCAAAGCAGCTCTTAAATGAAAATCACAGGCGTCGAGATGCATGCCGGCAGGGGGCAAATGCCATCGTAACATTCAGGTAACGCGGGAGGATGGGTAAGCCAAGACTCTGTGCCTCCTACGTAACGGCAACCCTACTGCGAGGCAGACCTACATCAACAAATCCCGGGCGATACTCTGCAACTACAATCACAGGACTCATTGCAAGCGCTTGCTAGCCTAGGCCACAGCTCAGACAAGGGTCCGGGCCTCCCGCTACATCATAATCAATCTGGGATAAAAGCGGCCTGATCTCGTCACCGTTGAATGGAGTATCGGATAATACAGCAAAACTTGGTTTGTGCTCGTTCGAAAAGGGTTGTCATTCATTGCCTTTTCGAGCGATGACCCGGCGTGATCGACGTCGTTGATAGGCTGACGAGAGACAAGGGTCCTCCATGTATGACGACATGGTCAAATCTTTGTTAAGTAGCTCTTGCGGTCGAGCCTTTCCCCTATGTACTCTTGGGTGGTTTTCCTCCACTCCACGATTTGCAAGAATCGCCCCTATTTTGACCGCCTGTATTCAGTCCAATGAAACTTTTCTCCGTTGAGGAACGAAAGGGGGTGCCAGAGTACATGTCCTGTCAGAACTCTGTTCCTGGCTGACAGCCGGTCAACTGGCCCTGTGTTTGTGTCGTACCTAAAGACTAACAGTGGCTTCAATCGTAAGGGATTGCGTTTGAAACGTCTTCCTGAAGACCTAACGCGAGAGACGGTGAAAAAAGCGTACCTCTCATCTATTCATGCCATATATTGATAATGCAGTACTCCGGGAAGCCGCATAAGAATCAGGAACAGAGCCGGAAAACTGGGCTTCGACTCGAGATCGGCAATTGTGGCGTCGGAACTGTGGCTTTCCGGCAGCTCAGCCATAGCTCTGGTCAGCGTTCCCCATATTCCGAGTGTAGATTTGCGCGTGGTAAGTTTGTTTGGATGGCTAGAAACTCGCAGAGCCACGATTTGATATAGTCGCAATACACCGATGGGGAAAGAAGATAACATTTTGGTGCCGCCGTTGACTCAATGGTAAATATGAATGCAAGATGAAGTTGATGCAACAGACTGATATGGTAAGTACCTAAGCTCGTACCGTAAGTTACGAAGTTCCTCGTCGCCTTAGTCAGCCGAAAAGCTTTGACCATAAGTTTTTCGCCAAGGTCAACACCTTCCCTTGCGCCAATCAATCTTGACCGAGTCTGAGTCTGTCTGATTCCGCCAACACGCGCTCTATCCCAAGCCCCTCCTATCGACGGTTGACCCCCAGTCTGAGCTACAATGGCTGAGCATCCCTCATTTACCCTAGCCGGTCTCTGTAAGTCTTAGTATCCCAAACTTTAGTCCTGAAGCTCTAACCTCGCAATTGATAGTGGCCGTAGGCGGAACGGTCGGCTACATCCGAACACGCTCAACACCGTCCCTTGTGGCCGGAGTCGGACTTGGGGTATCATATGCGTATGCCGGTTAGTGATTACTCCTTGGGGGTCTCTTTGGCACAAGGCCTCTGTATACTGACTAACACGGCCAGGATATCTCATCAAGGGAAATAAAGACTACGGTACTGAGCTTGCACTCGGAAACAGTATCTTCTTGCTTGCATCTGCGGTTCCCAGAGTCATCAAGACCGGAGGACGCGCTCCTGTGCCGCTTGGCCTTGCCGCGGCTGGCGGGCTTGCAACATACTATTATCAGAAGAAAGTAAGGGAGTTTAGGTATGGAGTTTGAAAAGGCCTCGACGCCATTCTAACTGGATGGTATCCTCTTGTACAACATCTCGTATACGGTTTAAGCTAATCCACTCTGCGTGCACGCACAACCTGCTGGCATCCCAAGAAACCACTTTATACATTCTACCATGGATCTATGCTGGCCAGCAAGACTCCCTTATAAGGCACAGCTTCATTATGGAAGAACTTTTGAACATGAACGAGTAGGACAGCTTGTGTAGACGTTGTCATCGCAGTGGTGCCGTTGTGCGAGCGCTGAAGTTTAACGATGCCTTCCCGCAACGGCGATAACCATATATTACTGGTAGCTATTACTTGATTACTCATAAGAATTCCGCTAACTCATCCATTCATTAATCCGGTCATTACCATTGAATGCCTGTTTTTTGAGTCAGAAATCCTTAGACCGGTGTCGCTCTGACCGACTCGACAATCCGAGAGTCGTGATGAATCGATTGAGTAATCGGGCTCATAGACTCATACATCTCTCCCGAAGTTTTATAAAAGCAGTGGAGACTCCGGGCTGCAAGCACTACCAGGTCCTTTCTCGTCTCTGCTCCCTTATATAGTGCTATCACCAAACAATTCCCCGAGCTTGCAACTACACAGAGAGCGAAGCGAGAAGTAAACGAACCCAAAGAAATGAGGAGACAGTATGCCTGGCTATTGCCGGTTTGTGCCTCAGGGCGGGCGGTGCAAGCCGAGGAGAATGAAGGTCGCCTCCTTACCCCCTGCGCTCTCAGCACAGCTACGTTAGCGACTACTTCGACGGCGATTGTTCACTCAACAAGGACAACCTTGAAGCCTTATAACCCCGGCACGACTACAGCAACGTGGCATCATGAGGCTTTTCCCGGAATGTTATTACCTCTCCCTTACAGAACGAGCGACATTCCGACGACTAGCCCAAATCCTGGGGAGATGGATGACTCCTTCCTTCCTCCTAGTACGCATCCTAACGCTAGACCATTCGAAACAGCGTCTCTAAGTGACCCAAAGCCTCTGCCCCTCTCCAGCAGTACCCCTGAAATATCTGGCTTGAGATTTATTGAAGTGACAATCACCGGCTTCCCCGTAGCCCCTACAGGGTTCCCATACCTAGGAGCTTCTCCATGTGTACTCTTTTATAAGATCCAACTAGGTGACACTTGCGACACCATTAGCTCTGACAATGGAATCCCATTAGACAGACTTCTCGAACTAAACCCCGAGCTTTCGGCAAGATGCAACCAACTCAAGGTCGAGCAGATAATATGCCTACGAGAAGCTCGGCATCCCTCCATCTCGCCGACGAGGCTTGTCAGCACGGCAACACGACCAGTATCTGCAACGCCAAGCGCTGCCACAAACGCGGTGTTCAGCCATCCGGCTACTAACTGCGCACGCACCTACCTGATAGCAAAGGGGGACACATGTGAGGAGATCGCGAGCAAGCATAAGCTTTCCCTGAACGACTTTTTGGCGCTGAACCCCAGTCTCTCTGTTTCGGGCGATGGAGACTGCCCGCTCGAACCAGGAGAGCGGGTCTGTGTTCAGGGCATGAGCAAACCCCACGGATTCCCCGATCCCGCTCCCGGTACTGCACGGGGAGATTCCGGGCGACATAGCCTAGCTCCTACCGTACCTGGACTAACTCATACACGGAGCATGAAGCCCCTTCCCACTGACCCTTTAGGAACTCATGGAGCCCGGCCCGTGCCAACAAGCTTGGTGGTCATTCCTATTGAGACCAACACGAAGACGGATGGAAGGTAGAGGCATAGATAGCAGGTCGTTCTAGGGTCACCGGTAAGGAAATATAGCAGCAATCAAGGAACAGTCATAGAATCGATTTATGACAGTATGACTCTAGAGAGTGAGCCTGAACATTAGCATATCATCTCCCCTAGGCATGACACATTTTTATGCGTATATGTTGAGATATAATAACTATGAAACCTTAATGCCCTCATAAAGAGCAGCAATATCAACCTGCACTCTCCTACCTGGTTCGCAGCTGTAGGCAAAGTCTCAACCATCAGAGTCGAACCCCCAACTCTAGCGCAACTCCACTGCAGAGATATGGTTCTATCTTCTCCCTAGGCTGTCAAGAACTTTGTTTCTTAAATGTCTGTACAGGCTGTAAACCACGATGCCGGTAAACCATTCTCGCTGAATGGTAACTTCTTGGAACTGGTCAATCCGAAGGACGGTATCCGGAGGGTCTTCGGCCCGGGATCGTCGGCGTCGTGTAGAAATAATCACAACTAAAACACATAGAACGACCGTAATTGTGACGGGTAGCGCGATCGAGAGTGCTATGCGCTCCATGGTTGTCCTACCATCGACCGCACCCAGGAGATTTGGCCTCTCGTTATGTCGAAGTTTAGAAGCCCCGGAGCGGTATAATAAGGATCAACAGAGGCGCATAATAGGGACTAACCTAGCTCACTGGGCCAAGGGAGTTTTGCTTGCTGAATTTCTACGGCGACAGTTTGAGGTATTATATAGGAAAGACCTCGTTGCAAAGAGGCCCTGTCGTGCATGACATGACCCCTTGTTATCGTAGTCAGACCATATCAGCGGCTATTCACACAGGGTTTTGACGTTAGAATATTCTCAATTTTGGATTCCTTACAGAGTCCCTTGGCGCATGCCGTATCTAGTAGCTTCATACTGTTGCTCTATCACAAGTATAACAGAGTCATAGCCTCCATGTTAGCACGGCGCCACAGAACAAAAGCTCAACACGGCTAAGGAGTACAGCTAACACTGCCCAGTGCGCAGCGGCTACTACAAGTGCCGCCCCCCTGGGTGAAGGCACGATGTAGCGCCGGGTCCCCGTGGGCCAACAGAGCAAATCCACGGCAAAGGACAGCGAGCTGTAACCCGAAGTTGCAGTAATGAGTATATGGTTACTACAAAGTATAGATAAATATCGATAAGTGGCGGTGGAGGTCAAGTGTTGCGGGCGTCTTGGCGGTTGAACCATAAATAGAAAGAAGGTACTACTAGCCTAAAGGGAACCTAGTATATATATAGGATTTCGCATTTTCGACTCCATCCTGTACAGGAATTTCCCTTTATGTAACATGCGAGGTGTCTGAGGCTGGCCGCTTATCAACCTAGCTCACTTGGAGAATGACGCTAAAGAGCGCCGCGGCTGGTGACTCAGCCGGTGTGGCGGCGGCCAACCATTTGTGCGCGATATATATGGCATGATGCGTATGCTCGGGCACATTGAACGTTCGATGATACCAGTCAACACGGTTACGATGGCTGCTCCAGACCCGAACCAGGGGGAAATGGCAGCAGACGTTGGAGCCAAAGCAAACCCCAAACAACGCCAAATCCGCGCCCATTATGATGAAAAAACCATCACAGTCTATCAGGCATACAACAGCGAAATCGCCTCTGCGGCCGTCGACCAGCAGAAGCTATGCGCCTCACCACAGTTCCGACTTACCCGCATGACATGGATCAAGCCCAGTTGGTGCTGGATGATGTACCGCGCGGGATACTCGTACAAGGACAAGAACCAGGAGCGCATCCTGGCGCTGAAGATGAAGCACGAGAACTTCATCGCGCTGCTGGAAAAGGCGATGTTGACAACCGAGCCGCGTAAGGGGATTGCACCGGGCGACACCTCAGGTGACAGCAAGCCTGCCGGGGAGAAGTCGTCGGTCGTCAAGGTGCAATGGGACCCGGAACGCACCCCTCGGTTGGAGAAGCTGGGCTACCGCAGCATTCAGATCGGGATCCCCAGCTTGCTGGCGGCGACCTGGGCGGATGAATGGATCATTAGTATCGAGGATGTCACAGAAAAGGCGCGGGCATTGGAACGGGAGCTAAGGGAAAACCCAGGGGTAGCGGACGAGGAGCTGCTCCGCAGAGGCCTTTTGCCACCCGAGAGGGAATTTTTACTGCCTCTGGAGGTTCAAAAAGCCATCAGAGTGGAGTGATTAGAAATGGGCGCTTGTAGCGGGCAAATATGCTCGCTTGAGTTGTTATTGTCGGCGGGGCATAAAGGGGCCAGTATTGTCCTATAATAGTTGAATCGCCTCGACCACTTAGGTACATTCAGGGCGAAAATCCCTCCTTTAAAACCGCGAATAGTCATATTTCTCTATGTACTTCATTAAGCTATCAAAACTCGTATCTTCGGCTAACATTTGTTATCCGGTTTCCATATTTTGACTGCTGGATATAGAGGCGGCTTAACAATTTTTGCCAGAACCCGAAGGGGAGGAATAGCTCGGTCGGCTTTCATACTCCCGAACATACCCTTAATCTTTCTTTCCATTAATATTAGTAGTCCATGTACGGACGCTTATCTAACATAATCAGATACGGTGGGATAGCGAAGCAGTGGAGACTTCCTACTCAAACCCGTAGTAGTGGAGTGGTGGCAATGATGGATCGGAGAATCATGGTCCTGGCATGGCTGATGTTCTGCACGATGGACCTTCATCGTCGCAACGTCAACGGGACTATCTCGGATAACATGTTAGAGGAAATCGGTAGGTTCCTCCAGCCTTCTACCTGGCGGCGAGCCCCTGAGCTGACTGGACGACCTAACACCAAGGAATGAGCATCGACGGCTTCAACACTAGACAAATATGAGAGATTTGATAGTGTCCCGAAAAACGCGAGGCTCCATATTATGGCGGGACATTATCAGATCTCATACAAGCACCATAACTAGCATTGCAATCATAATTATCATCATCACCGTCATGTCTCTGCATGAAAGTAACGCTGGCCCTTCATCATGTTCTGTATGAATCATCTAGAGCCGCTGAAGAATCTAAGTCCACTACAATCGCCCAGGCCACTTCTTTAGATGCAAAGAAGCTTGCGTCCCTTCGCCGTACCATCATATCCTAGCAAGTGAGTCTGTGATCCGCTGAAGCCTGATGCCTCGACGACTGAGAGGAGAACGCAATATCGTAGAAGCCAAAACCATTAAGTGCAAGAGTAATGATGGCAAGCTTATCCATACGGTATCCTGGAGTGCGGGCTGTTGCTATACCGGTGAGAGTCCGGGTATCCAAAGGGCGGGGAAGTTCCAGTCGTAGATGTGGTTTCAGTGTGACACCAGACTTTCCGCTGCTTAACGTCAACTGTGCTCAGTTAGGAGCCGAACTCCAAGGTATGGTAACACAGGCGCAGTCTCTTCAAGTGTACCCATAAGCCGCGCCACGCTGTCTACTAGGCTTCTGACTTCGGCGTTAGAGCCGTCTTCGCCATCTTAGCAAATCTAGCCTCCCAAAACTACCCTCGCTACAATATATTGCCCTTCTCGCGCTGGTACAGGAGGCCGTGGTCGGTGACTTCGAGGTCGCCGGGGCCGATGCCCCCCCGGTACCTAGACGGACCAGAAAAGCGCCTGTCCCGAATGGAGTACCCCACTGGGCCGCGACGGCGGCGTTCGCGTCCCGCGGACTGCAGGGTAGTGGATTCCTCGGGGGTAGCCCCCATGATCCAGAGCCCCAATAGGCGGGGGTCGAACTTCCCGAACGAGGTTAGCAGGGTTACGGGGGCGTGCTGGCTGGTCCAGGAACGGACGTGTTTGGAGTCCAGCGGCACATCGGCGTCATAGGGATCTGAGTAATGGTAAGATTTCATTGAGAGCAGAGTAGCCTTCGTTCGTATTGAAGGCGGACTGTCATACGTATGAGCCTTGGCATTAGCCACTAGAAACGGTCCAGTTGCCTTCTCAGTAGAAACTCTCATATACTTTCGTTCCTAATAGACATAGCGCGGTTCCAACTAGTTTAATCATCGACGGGTGGTTATACAGCATCTGCCAAGCGAATTCGAGGAAAACCTCTATGATGGATGCGAGCTCATCCGATCTTCCTGGCTGGGCGTCTGGGGCGGTGGGTTGGCTAGCGCAACGCGCCGCATCCTCGGTCGTCACGGAGCTCTCAGGTTGCAATACCTTCCCGAAGATTCTGATAACCCTCCTGCTGCTGTATCTGTTCGATTCGGGCTTGGACCTGCCGGATGATATCAACCTCGACAAGAAGGTGCTGATGCGACCTGCTTTGGTTGAAGTATTAGAGCTAAGAATACTGTCTTTCTCTGGTTTGAAACCCCATGGAACACCAGCTGCAGAGCCATATCTGCCTGCGTATGCGTATCAAACGTAATGCAATAGGAGTAAGTGATATTAGAGGAGACATCCCCTATTCCCTATTCATGTCTATGCTATGCATAACCCTTACCACTTAAGCGTGGGAGCCCTCGGCTGATACGTTCGTAATTCTTCAGGCCGTCGGCGGGTCCTGACAATGCCAATCAACAGACCTTTTCCGATCCGCTGGTGACAGATTCATCCTGCCTATCCTTCTACTAGAGATCCTGTATGTGCACAAAAATCCTCAGACTGACTCGATTAAGCCGAACCTGATAGGGATTGAATTCAAGCTAACGTTGAAGGGAGCGTAATGGACATCATTAGCTCTCTCTGCTCGCATGGAGTTGGCCCCACTGAACGGCCCGTAGCAGGCTTCCGCCACGGTTAAGCCACCCGTAACTATTTCTCAGCCGCCCGCATTTTCATGCAGTTCACCAAGGTACGAAAAGGGCTTCAAATAATCATCACTGTCCTTATTTTATGATTAATTAATCATCCGTTATCGCTTGCTGGTTTGTCGTCATTCACTTCTTGTATTTTGGTTGGGATATAAGGGCTGGCTCAACCGCTATAACCCGAGTCTGCCCTGCGCAAAAGTAGCACACAGGATTGCCGGAATCGAAGCCTACATATCGCGCACTTCGACTCGCATACTACGTACGTAGTACGCGACGGGGAACGGTCTACGGCGCCCATCTTCTCCATTGCTATAGACCTAAGCCCGGAATGGCAAGCAGTTACCTTCGAGCGGGGAAAGAGGCACAGTTCAAGCGACCTGTTTCGTAGTAACTGTATGTAGAGTGCGCGAACCGCGCGGTTGAGGTTGTGGTGACTGTAAGCCGGCAGGCAGCCAATAAGACAGTCAACTATAGGCATTGTTGGCTCCCCCCGGATGCAGCAGCGCCTCCGCCCACTTTTGCGGGCCGCAAAGATAGCCAGCCCAATGGGAAACGTGTGCAAGCGGCGTCCCCACAGCCAGGGCCTTGAAAACCTTGTTTCTCACATTTCAAAGGTTGATTTTATGCTCGAAGTTACGGCTTCAGCATTCGAGTTCGCGTGAAATCTATGTATGTCCTAGTTAGCTGAAGGCGCTACCGCGGAAAAACGCACTAGATATCAGTAGACACCTCTCGAGATATAGAGATTTACATCCCCACCGCCGAGTCTGTGGCCCTCGAATTGGCCATGGACAGGGGCCGTGGCCACTTAGAGCGATGGCGTTACACCCGCGACCTGTACGGGCCGCCTCGAGTTGGGGCAGCCGTCGCCTTGCCTTGTATGACCCCTGTATGGTGATCCCTCCTCTTATGGGCGGCGGTTGGCTGCAATGTAACCCTGTCGAGGGTGGCAGGACAGCAGAGCCTTGAAATGCGTTATGCGGTGAAGTGTTTGATCTTACTTCTTGTGCTCTCCCTGTTGCCTGAATTGTTAGCAATGAATACGCGGCGACTAAAGAGCCCCTGTGTCTAAAGGGTATCGATACCTCCCAGAGGAGATCTCGGAGTGCTCAACACCCCACGACTTTGTCATAATGCTGCTGTAGTGAGTTCGAGGCAGTCATGGTTCAATGTTTGCTTTTCGCCGTATTCGCGCTCGTGCCCGGCGTCCGGGCAGGCGAGGACCTGTCGGACTTCTCAAACAACCTCGCGACGGACCTGGGTCCGCTTCTCGCGCTGTTCGGCGACTCCATCACCGTGCAGTACCTGAGCGAGAGCACGAGCTTCCTGGACTACTTCATCTTCGCCATGGCGCCCATAGGCATCATCACGGCCGTCGTGTCGACGATCCGCGTCTGCGGCAGCCCGTCGCTGCGCGCCTTCATTGGTCGGTCCCAGGAGGGCGACGCCACGATCGAGGCCGCCCTCTGCACATCCACGAGCCGCGACGTCTGCGAGATGTTCAACAAGGGGGGCATCACCCGCGTTCTCGGTCGCCCGAGCATCTTGGAGCTCATTCACAGCCCGAGCTGCGGCCGGAACGAGAATCTGAACCTGTTCAGGAGTTATCTCGAGTCGGCTTCCGTTTCGTGCGAGTGGGTACGTACAACCCGCCCTGCGGCGACGCAGTCGGGGCGCTGGACGAACACTGAAACGCTTGCCCCGACTCCGAATCTGTCGCTCAACGTCGGCATCATACAACGGCCGCGGTGGGTTTACTCTGCTGTTGCCGGTATCGGGTTTATCCTCCAGTCTTTCACCCTCGCGCTTGCGGGGGTCGGGGTTTGGGTCCTTGACTGGACTCTCAGCGAGGACAGCGAGGCCAGTGGCACTGCCGCACGGGATTACGCTCCAAGTATGTTCATCATAGGAACAGTCCTGCTGAGCGCGGGCATGTGGAGTTGTGCGGCCCTTATCGGGCAAACTACTCATGAGATTCGGTTTGAAAGACAAGGACCGCAGGAGTCCTGGCTGTCACAACTCATCTGGTTGCAACCGGGGCCTCAAGTTATTGGTGATCAAAGTTTCGACCCCTTCGCCGTTTTCGAGCAGGAGGACAAGCCTCTCAAAGTTTGGACGTCCTCAACAAAAGATTTGACCAAGAAATACGAGGCCCACACCTGGATCGCGATATCTATGGTCCTCGTGGGATATACAA
Source organism: Monosporascus cannonballus (assembly GCA_004154925.1). Taxonomy (NCBI): domain Eukaryota; kingdom Fungi; phylum Ascomycota; class Sordariomycetes; order Xylariales; genus Monosporascus; species Monosporascus cannonballus. The sequence goes on along the minus strand of QJNS01000034.1, from coordinate 163,783 downwards.
TGCAGTTCATCGGACTCCGCGGCATGAAAGCTTGGATCAGTCTTACACAGATGGGCATTACTGTTATCATGAGCTTTCTTCGTGGAATGCTCCGCGCGCAACGGTTGAACAAGAACGATAATGCGCTAAGGGATATGCCTGACTTGGTTGCTGGGCATGAGCTCGACTGGCTTACGTTTGAACTCATCAAGCGATCTAGTACTAAGCAAGAACCATTTTGGCGTTTTTACGGGCGCTACCGCGAGGCCAGAGAGCGACGTAACGATGATGTATCTCGGAAAACCCCTGGGTCTGGTAGGAATTCAGCTTCAGAGCTCCAGCCTCAGCAGCCAGATGACGAGGTTAAAAAAGCTTACGTGCTCCAATCTGCAAAGATTGGCTCCCAACTTGCATGTGAAGACATGCTTTCGATCCGAAAGAGGCTCGCTCTGTTGACAGGCCATCTCCACGCGGGCCGCCGAATTCCTGGAGACTGTCAGGCGTGGAAGGATGATTATGTGCGTGTTCGGAAGAACGCAAAGAATTTATCTGCTGCTGTCTGTATGGCTGCAAAATCTCTCCACACCAGTCGACGCGCAGAACGATATGAGCTTTACATTCAAGCTTCCAGTGCATTCTGCGGCTCGGGAAAGGGTCCTGAATATGGACTGATGGACATATTGGTACCGCTCAGATCGCCTCAGAATTCCCAACAGTCTACTTGGGACATCGATTCTGCCATATTAGAGTCTGTCCTAGGTCTGTGGATGTGGTCTCTCATCCACAACCCGCAATCAGTAACCTATGATGATTTTGGGAATAAGGTTTCTCGAGCTGAAGAGGTCAAGCGAGGGAGGATCGTAGCCGCTGACGCTCTTAAAAAGCCAGACACGCAGCCTGAACTGAACCTCTGGCTCGGCCCTGATGATGATGTGAAGTTCAATGATGGCATCCTCACACTGCCAGATAGCGTGGATGATGATGGTCTCTCGGGATTGTGGAGTTGCGACTTTCAAGAAGAGCGCTGGAACATGCAAACGCAAGCGGCCGCGAGACTTTATCAAGGGACCCGATTCTGTGGGTGGAACTTGGTGTACGAAGCTCTAGCGTTCAGGACCGCTGGTTCAGCAGGGACTTCCCCGGTATCGTCCCATGCCGACCCCAGAAGGGGCGATGTTCAAATTCAATACGTCCGGACGGAACAATCTATGCTTGACGTGTGCACCCAAGAGCTGTTCACCGCGCTCCTAATGTCGCTTATACGGCACACGGGCGCGGGCGTGACAACCGTCGTGGAGAGCGGCGGCCGCGTCCGACTCAAGAATCCCGTAGTCGACTCCTTCGCTAAGGCATTCACTGAGAACAACTTGGGATCCAATTCCGACGCGTTGCTGTGCATTATTCCAGCGCTAGGAGAGCATGCCCGACCCAGTCCCGACCGTCTATTGGGCGCAGTGTTCAAGGAGGTTGAAGGCTATCGCAAACAGTCAGAATGGAAACGGGCTGAAACCCTGCTGCGATGGGTATGTGAATACCAGGACACGATTTCCACGCACAGCCATGATAACCTCATTATGGAATCACTCCGTGCAATTGGTGAGCTTTACAGGTGGTCCCTTGCAAGCTATTGTGCCGGAGACTCCATGTCAGATGAAAGGAGAAGATTTGGGGCGGAGGGTATTGAATGGATGCAGAAGAGATACGAGCAGGCCCGAGCTGCAGGAATCAGAGCAATCCTGAATGATTACCAATATGTGCAAGAGTCGATTGCGACACCACCACCGCAGAGGGAAGTTGCCATGAAAGGATTTATGCAAGCAATTCGTGACCGCAAAAGGAAAGATGCACTCCGCTGGCTCTGTTTCCTCGACGCTCGGGGCTTTTACTCCAGAGACTTGAACGCAGCGCTGCCTTTGGCTATGCGGAATGAATGGGACGAAGTCGTTCTGGCATGTCTAGAATTGAAGGCAGATGTCAATAGCCAAGACGAAGAAGGGAGGACAGCACTGTCGTACAGCGCCGAACTCGGATCTGAGCGATGGGCTGAGCGATTTATCGACCTCGGTGCACGACTGGACTGGGCCGACACAAGCCAAAATACACCGCTAGCCTGGGCGGTCAAAGGAGGGCACTTGAAGCTCGCCAAGGATCTCCTGGATACTAGACAAGTTAATCTCGATATCCGAAACAGCGACGGCGAGACGCCACTCTGGCAAGCCGCAGATAAGGGGGATGAGGGCATGGTACAGCTGCTACTTGCACGTGGAGCTGACTCTGAAGTCAGAGATAACTACCATTTTCAGACACCACTATGGTGTTCGATCGAGAACGGGAATGCATCAATTTTAAGCTTGCTTCTTGCGCATGGTGCCGACGTGGAGGCTAGGAATTATGAGTACCGACCGGCATCGGACTGGAAACCGGCTGACGAACACAAGTATGTCGGGACTGACGAGCGTTGGCGGACGCCGTTATATCGCGCTGCAGAACTCGGAAATGAGACGATCGTGCGCTTGCTGATTGAAAACGGGGCAAATACTCAAGCAGAGGTTAACGGGGATACAGCCCTAAAGCGAGCAGCGGATACGGGGCAGACGGCCATCGTACGTCTGTTTCTGCTGGACGGCTTCAATATCGAGACGAAAGTCAGGGGCTGCACGCTAATGGAGCTGGCGGTTAGGAATGGACATTCGGACTTGGTGCGAATGCTCCTCCAAGAAGGTGCCAACTTTGAATCCCGGTGCCCGGGGGACAAATCGATGTTATGCAAGGCAGCATCCAGAGGGTACGACGACATCGTGCGATTATTGCTCAAGGCGGGAGCTGCTATCGAATATGCTTCATGGGAAGGGACGCCATTATATTTAGCAGCTCTATATCGGAATGAGGCGATCGTAAGACTGCTGCTTGAACATGGTGCCAACCCCGATAGTAGAGGGCTCAAGTCAGGCTCAACACCACTCCAGGCAGCGGCATATACAGGGCAGCAGTTAGTCGCTCAGATGTTAATCGAAAATGGTGCTGATGTTCATTTAAAAAACAAGTATGAATGCACGGCACTATGGAAGGCGACCTATTATGGGCATGAAGCCATTGTACGGTTACTGCTCCAACATGGAGCTGGGGCGGAGTTAGATGGGATCTCAGGGTTGCCCAGATTCATGAATTTGGAAAAGACGATCGAGACTAGAAATGAAGAAAAGTTATCATGGGTTGATGAACAGCAGGATGAGGAAGCAGTTGAGGAGAAGAAAAAAGAGTTTGCAGCAGGAATGGCGAAACTCAGAGCTATCCTACGGTTACTACAAGAGCACCAAGCAGAGAAACATTCAGCCTGCTGCGTGGCGGCTGTTACCATTTGTAGCAGCCAGCCCGCTGATATATAGTTCCAGGAAGCTTAGGGGTGGCGCATGCACTACAACTCATTTTCTATAAGATGGGAACATACTGTTAACTATGCGTGAGGCTTTTCCTCGATGGTTTGCGATATGCATCATTCTGCCTTCCAGTGTCATAACATCAAAGCCCTATTATTGCGAACTGAGTCTTGCCAATAGGCCATAAGGAAGGCAACCTTCTTCTACGAATTTGAATCAACTGTCGAACAGGTAAATTGCACGTCTCACAGCAGAAAGAAGCCCTTAATACCGCTGTCAGCGCTGAAAAGGGTTTGATGGTATTTTGAGATGTGGCATTCCAGTACAAAACCTGCTAATAGTTTTTTATGTGTCTCTCAACACCTACCAAACTTTCTCAACACGTACACTCCCCTGCTGCAGAAACCGACTTTATGAGGTCTCCCACTTGCCAGCAGTGTTGAAATCATTCAGCGCCTGCTCGACGCGCTTACGCATAGAGACCTCGGCCTCCCGCATCCATTTTCTTGGGTCGAACAGGCTCTTGTTCGGTGGTCCGTTAGGATCCTTCCTGGTCCCTACAGGCGTCTCGAGGCGTTGCAGGTTGTACGCCATGTAGTCGCGAACGGCGTCGCAGTAGGCAAACTGCATGTCGGTGTCCAAATTGACTTTGACCACACCGTGGCCAATGGCCGTCAGGAATTCTTCCTTGGCTGATCCGGAACCGCCATGGAAGACGAAGAATACGGGATTCTTCTTCTCGGGGTCCTCGTTGGGGTCTTCCGGGTCGGGGTGCAGGTCCTGCTCGTCGGCGATTTCCGCACCTTCGACATCGGCGTTCGCACCCTTTTCGAGCTTCGCCTTGACGTATTTCTGGTGCTTGCCAAGCAGCCACGGCCTGAGCTTGACAGCACCGACCTTGTAAACACCATGCACGTTGCCGAACGCTGTTAACTCTCGGCTTAGCTCTCGTCCGGTAAAACCGCTGAGCTCCAAATTATCCCTTTAGGCTAGGTCCGAGGGACATTACCCAAAGAGACGATGCGTGACAAGATGGAGAACAAGAGGTGTTTGGGACTTCAGAATCACTCACCAGCCGCAATAGAGAAGTTGCTGGACACCTCCGACAACTGGCTGTAGACCGCCCAGATATCTTTCGGGTTTGAATATAATTTATCATTGCTTGAATTGTCTTTCCCATCTTCTTCACCTCCAGTGACGCCGATCTATGGCGAAGTTAATTCAAGTCGACTTTAGTAGTTGTTGTTGTTGCCGGGGGGGGGGGGGGCCC